>MWSQ01002158.1:0-11372 GCA_002116395.1 Ramularia endophylla | reverse complement strand
ATAGTAGTATAGGTAAGGAACTTAGTAGTAGTAAAGAAGAAAAAGAAATAAGCGAAGCGTAAGCGAAAAGAAACTAATAAGCTAGCGAAGCTAAAGTGCGGAGGTTGCGAATAGTAACTAGGGTATACCTAACAATAATAGGGAGTAATAGAAGCCTATAGAAGAACCTCGTCGACTACGGTAACGCCGCTAGACGACGGCGGTACGTATACAACGGCGGTACGCACTCGACTTAAGAAGATAGAGAAATAGAACCTACCTATATAGTACTAAGGGCAGTACTACTAGGGAGAAGAAGATAATTGTAAGGGCGTAGAGGAGGTAAAGTCTACGGCCCTAAGAATGTAAGGATACGCTAAGTACGGATACTTCCGCCTCTTAGCGTACGTACGTATATAACCTACGTCGTATAAGCGACGTACATTAACTCTATAAGGATTAGTTTTCATCCCTAACGGTAATTAGTAGGCGTTCTATATATTGCTACATATCGACTTTACATAGGTAGACCTACTCCGGTTATACCTTTAGATAAAGAGTAATAGCGAGCGGGATAGGTTAAATCCTAATCTATCCGCTCTTCTCTCTACTAGTCTGTTCTACGTAGAGTACGCTATTAGGAACGAAGGACCTTTAAGCCTCGGCTATAGCGGCTAGGATGTCGTCTAGGAATTACTTAATAAATTTACGTTACCGGATGTCTTCGACTATCTACCTAGCTTTCTACGTTAACCTAAAATGTTCCGCCGTACTCTATAGAGCATATACTAAACGCTTAAGTGCTAGTATAAGTATAGCGCTTCTATCGTAGAGAACAAATGACTACTAGAATATAGAAGATCGCGTCTATAGGCCCTCCCTTTTCCTCCTTAGCTAGCGTAGCTACGGAGGGATTGCTTTACTATAGACAATAATTACCGATACCGATATCGATCGTAGTAGTCGCTAATAGGGGAAAAGAGGGTATAGAAGAATTTACTCTTCGACCTCTTTACCGGAAGGGAGCTAACAACAATCTATAGGAGCCGCTTACTAGCTACCGACTAACTAGATCGGTGCCCTTAAAGGTAAAAGATACTTCGAGCCTTTACTTTCTACGCTATAAGGGACTTTAGAGATAACTATATCGACATCTACTCGAGACTAGTATACTTTTAAGACGAATAGAAGAGAATTAACTAGCTAGCTAACTCCGTAATCTAGTTAGCCTTTAGATCTAGAGCTATAGTAAGCTATTATAAAGTCCGTATCGTTCTTCTATACACTCTAATTATCGCTATACCTAGTATTAAGTTTCTAGCCCTCGCGTTTATAGCGGTAAATTAGTCTTTAGGATGCCGACATACGATATTAAGCGAGATCTTTATACGGGCGGTAACGCGACATTTCTAACTAACGGCCGTATATATACGACAGTAGCCTATATCTTTAGCCTCTAGGTCTTACGAAACTATATTAGATCTCCTACGAAGCTAGTCTTATTTCTCCGCTATACTTACTATAAGCTTCTTAAAGTAGGCTAGAAACCTACTCTCCGCTTTTATAATCTACTTAACTCTTTAATCTTCTTAATCTTCTCCCGTAGTCTATTAAAGCGCATCGTTTATTTAGTAAAGCTTTCCTAAGACCCTTATACGCTAGTAGGGTCTATATTTATTTCCTCGCTTTCCCCCTCTACCTCTCTCGCGACGAATGTACTACTTCGCCTCTTAAGGACAAAGTTATAGATCTCGTTATGCCTAGAAACATTATACTAGTACGTCTCGCGTGTTATAATAGTTCCCGGAAAGAAGGTAAGCAGTTTACTTCGCGGGTTAGGACATCTAACACTTCCTAGACCTTTCGCTCGTTTCTACTATACGTAGAGTTCCCTCTAGTAAGGAATATAGTCCCTTATATAACCTAGTACGTACCGGATATCCTTACGATAATCGTCTATCGTAAAAGCGAGATATAACCGGAGTAAGTCGTTGTTTAGCTTAAAACTTAGTATAAAGTTTAGTGCCGATTTGTCTAAGAAGTACTATGTTATATCTAGAGTAAGGTCGTCGTATACGTCGAGATACGCTAGGACGAGCCGGTCCTACTCCGAATTTACTAGCTTAAGTACGCGAATTGTAATCCGGACTACTCTCGCTCTAGGCTTAGTATAGTTCTATCTTATGTTTGCCTACTTTGACTCTACGTAGACGATCTTATTCTAAATTACCTTACCGACAATTTCTAAAGATATCTTATCTAGTAGGAAACGTCCGAGCCCGTAGTTAGAACGTACGGGATGTTTAAGCTAAGAGGCTTACTTAGGAGTAGAACGGGTTAGGGGAGGAGTACTTTCTAAACGACTTTTACTACGTAGACCTATGTCTATAGTCTAGTAGAAGTCGTCGTTAGAGTCCTGTTCTATAATTTATATAAGGTAAGATAAGGAGGAGGAGTAGTAAGGCCGGTAAAGTAAAACTAGCTACATTATAAAGGCGTTTACGAGTAACCGCCTTCTAGTGTCTCCTTAATGTTAAAGGTACTATCTATTACTAACTAGCGACTCCTACTCTAGCCTTTTCGTTTTCCGTACTTGCTCGTACCTATTCTTTAAGTATGTTCGAGCATTAGTTAGTAAGACTATAAGTCGGAGCTTTTCGGTTAAAGAGGGGGAGATATAGTTCGAAGATAAGTAATTCAACCTTAATATTAGTACTTAGAAACCCGTTATAGGTTAAGCTAGGGTAGGCGTCTCTCTATATAGGGGGTAGTATATTACAAGTATTAGGGTAGTCTCTACGTACGAGGAATAACTCTTTAAAAGGAAGAGCCCGAGGCTTTAGTCTAGCGGCGGTTAGTATAGAAGTCTCGCTTATTTCGGGAGAACTAAGTAATATCCCGGTCTCCGGCTTCGGGGGTATTAGAGGGATAGCGATAGTAGAGTAGTTAGGATAAGGATTATCTAAGGAAAGCATTTCTCGTTAAGTTTAATCTCGATTAAGATATCGTCTATAGAGGCGCTAGAAGCCTTAAACTACGTAGGGTCGCCTATTAAATACTAGAGAGACCTAGATGCTCGACGGAGCTCCCTAGATATTCCTTATCTTAATAGCTCTAAGCGATAGTCTAAAATTACTACCGTTAATTAGGTTACATCCGACGAGCTAGTCGTCTTTATTCTTATACCGTAATAGTATAATAAAACGCTCGATAGGCGAGTAGAAGTATAGAGACGGATTATCGAAGAGGAAGACGATTACTAAATAGTATTAACTTGTTCGTATTTCGGGGGATTTACTACTTCTATATAAATTAGAATGGTTTTACCCGTATTAGTTACTCGTCCTAGGGTATCTTAAGCCCGCTACTATATCTCTATAGTATTATAATACCGCTATAGCTACGTCTCGATTATATAGCTCTAAGCGGAAGGAGTATTAGTCTACTCGTACTAGGCCGGGCGCCCCTTTACCGTCTTAGTTTTCTTAACTACTACCGCGGTTAACTCCTTTACCTTTACGTCCGCGTTCGGGAACATACGTAGGGACTTATCTAGCGCGTACTATCTAAGACCGCCGTCTAGCGTAACCCGAACGTACTTAACTATATCCGCTAGGCCGGACGGGGCATCGGCGCCTATTATATCTTAAAGGACCTTAGTATAATCGCTTAGGACCTTCTTAAAAACGGGACCGTCGGCCGGCTTCTTAAATTCGAAGATATTCCCGCCGAGGAATACTTCGAGATTTATCGCGTAGAACAATAGGTCGGGAAAGAAGGTAGAGCGGGGTATACGGGTAGGGTTCTTCTCCTAAGCTCCGCCTAGGTTAGTAGCCTCGGTAACGCGGCGCTAGTCTTTAGCGTTTATCTACTCGAACGATATAAACACCCCGCCGGCTAACATACTCTTAGTAAATAGGATAACAAAGCCGTTAAAGGTAACGCGCTAAGTAAACTCGCTAGTACGAGCAATCTTATACTCCTTATTAAGTTTAGCGGTAAGCTTATCGGCCGTAGCCTAAAGCTCCTCGACTTTAACGGCCTTCTTATAAGTAATAGTTAGTATATAGCTATTATACCGTCTACGTTAGTACGTACCTCGTAGATAGTAACCTCCTAAGCGACCTAGTGTTTCGGATCCTTAACGGCCTTCTTATAAACACAAGTTAGTAGAAAGCTTATACGCGGATAAGTAGTAGACGTTAGTACTTACCTTAACCTTCGTAGCCTCTTCCTCGGCGGCCTTCTTATATATATAAGTTAGTAGAGAGCTTATATAGGATAAGTAGTAGACGTTAGTACTTACCTTAACCTTAGTAGCCTCTTCCTCGGCGGCCTTCTTATATATATAAGTTAGTAGAGAGCTTATACGTAGATAGATAGTAGATGTTAGTACTTACCTTAACCTTAACGCGCTTAGTAGCGACCTTAGCGGCCTCTTCCTAAGCGGCCTTCTTATAAACACAAGTTAGTAGAAACCTTATACGCGGATTATAGTAGATGTTAGTACTTACCTTAACCTTAACCGACTCCTTAGCGGCCTTAGTAGAATCAAATTTAATAGCCTTCTAGTAAACACGGGTTAGTAGATACTATAATGCGGTACTAACATCGAATTACTTACTTCCTCGCTACTAAAGTCTAGTATCTCCTCGTCTAGCATCTCCGACTTCCGGCGTTTAACGTTAAGCGGCGTCTCCGGCGAGCTAAACGGGCGCTTAAGGTCTACCTTAGATAAGCCTTTAGAGGCCGCCTCTACGTTATCGGCTACGGAGGTCGTACTAGATGCTTTAGTAATCCCCGAAGTAGGCGGAGTACTAGAGCCGGCAACCTTTAAAGTCGGGGTAGTAGGCGCGCTAGAGTTGTTAATAGGGTCGGACATAATAGTGTTTTAGGATAGTGTTTTTAGATAGATAGAATTTAGAACGTTAAAGGAGTTTTAAGTAGTGTTCTAACTTAATAGTTATAGATTAGATAGTTAAAGAAGGAGTGCTTAAAGGTCGCGAGTACTAACCTAAGTATTAGCCGTGTTTACTATTCCCTATTCTAGTAGAGAAAGCGTTTACGCCTACGTAGATCTAGGACGAAACATAGAGTAAATTCACGTACAAACTACTAGTTCTAATTACTAACATAGGCTTTATAGTTAAGAAAGAGAATAGGTCTTATAACTCGTTCGACGGACGGGATAGTACTAGATCTTTCTGATTATTTCTAGTTTATACTAGGCGATTAATCTAGGCGAGCAGTTTGCGTTAGCGTACGAATAGTACCCTATAGCTCTTTAACGCGGACTCGTAACGCATTAGCTTCCTTCTATACGTCGAGAGCGATACGCTTATACTTAGCCTTTTTATGCCGCGCTGTCTATAGTTATATAGCTATAGTAATCGCCGTTACTTTAGCGTTGTTTAACTCCCTCTCGAGTACCTATAGAGACCGTAATTCTAATACTAGCTCCTCGCGTACTACTACCCGTACCCGATTAAGGTAAGTTCTTATCTCGGCGTAGAGCTTAGCGTAGGCCTAGGTATTTTAGGATAACTAGCTAGTAGACGACTCTCCTACTATCGTACGTATACGATCTAGTAGCGATTCGTCTATATCTCTTAACGTAAAAGTAGCGGAGAGATCGCTACGTATCTCCTTAAAGTCGAGGCGTACTTCCTCGCCGAACTCCTATAGTACTATACGTATATCGCTAATTAGCGGCAAGTCCTCGGTCGAGTATAGCGGTAGTACTAGTAGTAGCGGTATTACTACCGGGAGACGGTCTAGTCTATAATCTACGTAGCATTAGAGCTATCGAACTTACTTATAGACCTTACTAATACGCTAGAGAATCTCGGCCTACTCTATACGGCTCCTATAGCGACTCGTATATATAGGCGTAGGCGTAGGCTACTTATATCGCTACTCCCGGGCCGTCTCGTCGGCTACGGCCTACTTTCGGGCATTGTCCTTACGGACTCGGTTTAGCTCCTCCCGTAGCTCTACCCTTTAGTCCTCGAGCCCTACGATAGTATTATCGCGATCGGTAATTTCACCGTACTATCGTTAGATATAGAGCTCCTATAAGGCGGCCTCGCGGCGGAGCTTTATAACTACCTCCGCCCTAGCCTCGAGCTCGGCCCGTAAAGCCGTAATGTCCTACGGGGGTAGATCGTTAGTTCTAGAACCTTCTCCCTACTCCCTTCGTCCTTACCTATTAATGCTATTACTATTGCTACTAATACTAACCCGTATAATCGCTATCGCTTTGCCTAGAAGCTACTAAAGAAGATTAAGGTCGACGCGGCGGTCGTCGCGACGTAGTATACCTTATACCGGGTACCGCTATCTAGATAGAGGGAGTTGTTATTAAGAATTAGGTTACTAATTTAGTTATAAGGAAGTAGGGAGAAAGATGCGTCTAAGACTCTTACGCTATACTCCGCTATTAATATAACTATTAACATTACGATTACGGAGGAGATATAAGATAGGAGATATAAGCATAAATTCTACCTAAGGAAAACCTAGATACGCCGTTAAAAATATAACATTACTACTCTTAAGTACCCGCTTAGATTCTAAACAAAGGGCCGTCCTCCGTAATTTCTTTCTCCCTCTACGCTTTATTATCCTACTATTAATTAGTATTAGAGCTCGTCTCGTTCCCGTCTAGGAGTACGTCCTCGACTAGGTCGTAACGGTTAGCTAGCTAATAACTATAGTATACGGAGAGTATTATACTCCGATAACGCTCGACGAGTTCGTATATCGCCTTAGTAGCCTCTACGGTTCCCCTATTACCTATAAGCTAGCTAAGTAGATATCTTCTAGGGTTAGGCTATAACCGCGTCGACCTTCTCGCTAACTTCTTTACGCCGAGATAAATCTCTAGATTCGGGTATACGTTATAGAAATAATCGATTAGCGTCTATTCGTCCCGGCTATAGATTTTAAGGGTATTAGGCGAGCTCTAATCCTTAAGGTACGCTTAGGCCTCTAAAGCGTATACTAGGTCTTCGACTAAGACGTTAGATCGCTAGTAAGCGACCGCTAATTCGGAGGTTATAGACTATAGTCTACTAGTTAGCTAGCTTAGGGCACCGACCGGGGAGTATAGTACTACTAGAGAGCTAGTAACCTTATTAGCTAAAGAAGCTAAAGAAGCTAAAGAAATAGAAGCCTTATAAGCCGGAGAGGTCGAAGGCGTCTATACGTTACTACTAGCTAGTAAAGCTAAAGGAGTCTAAACCTCTCGAGCTAGAGAAGCCGATAGAGTCTAAACCTCTCGAACCGGGGAGGATAAAGGAGTCTAAACCTCTCGAGCCGGGGATACCGAAGGAGTCTAAACCTTATAAGCCGGAGAGGATAACGGAGTATAAACCTCCCGAGACTAAACCTTATAAGCCGGAGAGGACAACGGAGTATAAACTTTATAAGCCGGGAAGGATAAAGGAGTACGAACCTTACGAGCCGGGGAAGGCGTACTTACGCTATCCTAGCTTAACTCTTTAGCTAGAGACCGTAACTCCTCCGCCGTATACTAGCGTAGCCTTAGCGGAGCTAGCTCTAGCTCGTCCGATTATTACTATAGCCTCTTAAGATACTTAGATATACGTAGAACCTCTCGATCTAGCCTCTCCGTCGTTACGCGAAGGCTAACTTAGTCCGATCGAAGCGCGCTAGTAGCTTTCTAGATACATTTATATAGAGCTTACGTACTAATTCGTAAACGGTCCCGCTCTTAGCGGTCCTCCCGTCCTCCGTTAGTTTATCGGCTTAATTGTATACGTAAACTGTCCTACTCTATCTATATCTTACTAAAGTCCTCTAATAACCGCTTCGTCTACTACTCTAAATCGGTAATGCTATAGCTTTATAGTAGGTTCTCGACGCGGAGTTCTTCGATATCTTTCGAGGTAGTTTCTACCTAGTTTTTACTTTAGACTCGGCGATCTAGGTCGTCGCCTTCCTAGTAACGCCCTAATACCGGCGTCGGCGTTTTAGGTAGTAACTCGACTATTACTACGCGGCTAGCCTAGGCACCGTTATAGCGGCTATAACGTCCTCCGGATATTAAATACTCTAACTTATATCGGTACTCTGTCCTAGGTTACGACTAATCGCGTACGTAAGGATTAGATACGTAGCTCGCTACTAAGCTAGCTACTAGGGAAAAGGGGACTCTTAGTCCGGGTAGACCCTACGGTTTTAAGTAGTCTAGATTAATTGTCCGGAGGATATCGTTATACTTTATATAGACATCGTATAGCCGCTTAACTTCGGATATAAGAGTACGTATCGTATCCTCTAGTCGATCTATACCCTATTCTAAACGATCGATTTAGAAAGCGGCTTTTGTAAGGCCGTTTAATACGTTACGGCGGAGGTCGGTGTCCTCCTACTAGTTATAGGCCTACGACCCCTCTACTAGCGCTACGTTCTAGGCTCTAGTCTTATATAAATCATAAATCTCCCGAATTATATCTCCTAGCTTATTAATCTCTAGATATAGTTACTTATAGGAATTCCTTAGGGCCGATAGGACGTTTAGAACTTTATAGCCTACGAGATGTAAGATCTCGCTATTAAAAAAATAGCGACCTATAATAATACGGGCGTCCTCCGGATACTTTACGATAGTAGCTACGAGCATCTCGGAGAAGTTTTCTATATTAGTAGTACGCTTATAGGCTTAATCTTAATAGACTACATCTAGACCGGCATTCTCGGCCTAGACTATACGGCTCGTAATACGCTATACTACCGTAGCTCTAAGTCGCGTCGTAATAACCTCGCGCGACTCGACCCCGAACGAAGGAAATCCCGTACGTCTAGCCTATAGCCGCGAGCGGACTATCTCTCGGTTAAGTCTATACATACTAGTTGTATCTTTAGTGTTTTCTAAGTAGTATAGAGGTTGTTAGTACTAAGATTAGTAGTATTAAGATTATTAGGGTTAAGATTATTAGTACTAGTCGGCGGGTTCTCGGGTATAAACCATTTATAGGACTTGTCTTATTACTCTCTCTATAACCTAGACTTCCTCTTCCTAATACTAAGTACTACCTCGCCTAACTAGCGTAAAGGCGGCGCGTAGGGCTAGTCTAGGCTCGGGATTATGTAGAGACGTCTCTCCGGTAAGGTAAAAGGAGTTTATCTTATTATCGCCTCTATAGCTTAGACTTCCTCTTCTCTACTCGTAAGTGCTACTTCTATCGGAGATACGCTATAGAGGCGTAAACGACTGTTCTAGGCCTAGGATTATATAAAGACGTCTCTCGCGCCGGGCGAGAAATACTATCGTACTATCTACTATCTCCGAATCGACTAATAGGAAGGCTATAGTCTTAGTTTAGATATAATTTTATAGCTATAGTCCTCGAGACCTATCTTATAACATCTACGATTATGTCTCTTATACCGTAGCCTATCTCTCTCGCTATGTCGCGGTAAGTATATTAGGGACTCTTTGCTACCGATACTTATCCTATATACTATCTTAGCCTTTAATACTTAATATAGAGCTTCGATTAGTTTACCTATTATACTAATCTTTAACCGATATCTCTCGCCTTCTCGCTCGCTTACTACTAGCGCCTCCTACTTCCTCCCTCCGCTCGCTACTAGCGCCTTTTACGTCCCCGCCTCTACTAACCGCCCCTCCTATCTCGTACTTAGACGCTCGGTTCCTACTACTTCTAAGAACAAAAAAAAAATAGCCTCTCGGGTTAATAAGGTATATAGAAAATTTAGATATAATCTAGACGCTCTTAATGTTCGTAAGCTCGTAGATATTCTAAGTAAGAACGGGATTTCGGTTCTTCCTTCTCTAGGTAAGGACAAGATTCGCTTAAAGTTAGAGCGTCTCTTCGCCGACCGCCTATACTAGAAAGACATGTTCTCTACTAAATACCTAGAACCCGACTTTAGGGTTTCTATATATACTAAGTCTATAATTCGTATAGTTCTTATATATTACGGCATTCCGTACCCTAAGGCCGGTATAGACGAGCTCCGAGAGTTCTTCGTAGAGAATATACGCCGTATATACTATAACACCGAGTATAGGTAGCCTCTATCTTATAAGGATATTAATAACATCTCTAATATACTCCGTTCCTCCTCGCTCGGCTAGTATAATAGCTATAGCGGCGGTCGTAGTAGCGACTAGAATATCGGTCGTCGTAACGATTACGGTAGTAGCTAGGGTTAGCGCGGTAAAGGCCGCGGCTACGAAACTTTATACTTTTAATAATAGTACTAGCGGTCTTCTACCCTAGACTTTCCTATACCTAGACGCTAAATAGGTTCGGGTAGCCTACGTACGTAACCCTTCTAAGACGAGAGCGACGACGACGAGGGTAGCTACGTAAGTAGCCGCTAAGCCTCCCTATCGAGGTACTATAATACCCGTTCTTAAACTAAGAACCGTAACTATTACTAACGCTCTAACTAAGATTACTACGTACGCTTAGGTACCGTACGTATATAAGCCTTCGTCGAGAATACGAGCGACTCTAGCGAGTACCCCGCCGAGACTCGTACCTATCGTTCTCTATACCCGAACAATACCTAATACCGACCCTAGGACTAGCGTTAGAGCCTAGATCGTAGCGTGCCCCTCGCTAGTAATAACCCCTAGTCGGGTTCTTAGACTAGTTACTATAGTACGACCTATAGGCCTAAGGCTATAGAGCTAGACGCTAACGAGCGCTATTAGTAGCCGTAGGTACCTTAGTACTAGTAGTAATCTATAGCGTATACCTAGACGGAGTAGTTCTTTATCGATACGTTAGGTACGATATAGAACGCCGGCGTAGATAGTTAGCGTTAAGTGCTAGCGGCGGCTCTCGTACGGATAACTAGAAATATAGGTTAATAGCTAGAAAATAGGAAGTAGGTATAGATCTTCTATTCGTTCTTTCTTTTGTTTATCGGGAAAGGCGCTAGCGTTAAATTTATATATTATCTATAGTAAATAATACTTTTGCTTATAACATTTATTATTTCGTATTACGTACCTAAACATTGTCCTACCGTAGAACAACGCCTATATAGATAGAAAGTAGGAAGTCCTTCTCCTTACGATCGTTCTCGATGTCCGATAGGGCGCCTAACAGACGCTAATGTTAATATTCCCGGCCGATTTAGCTAGTTCTAGTACTTTAAGGCGGGTACGCGCCTAGGGCGATATATGTTACGATTCCGGCTCTAATCCTTCGATGTTAATATAAGAGAGAAGGAGCTTCTCGAAGTTTAATGTATTTCTTAGAACGCTTTTACGGTATATGTTAGTACGGCTTAGCATCCCGTACACCTTTACTCGAGAAGGTTTGACTAGCAAACCTTCTTCCTTCTTTACTCTTCGTTAAAACTAGATAGCTAATCTATTAATATCT
>MWSQ01002157.1:0-91895 GCA_002116395.1 Ramularia endophylla | reverse complement strand
ATAGAACGCCTACTAATTACCGTTAGGGATGAAAACTAATCCTTATAGAATTAATATACGTCGCTTATACGACGTAGGTTATATACGTACGTACGCTAAGAGGCGGAAGTATCCGTACTTAGCGTATCCTTATATTCTTAGGGCCGTAGACTTTACCTCCTCTACGCCCTTATAATTATCGATAACATATAGTAGAAGCCCTATACTAAATACCTACTTAGTAAAGAGACGATTTAGAGCTTCTTATTTAGCCGTAGTTATTCGGTTAATAAAACTATTAATAGTAGGTTTAGTTCTACGGCTAATATCCTCTACTTCTTTATTACTAGTACTAACAACTTTATCTTTAGGGAGTTTATAACGTTAGTATCGTTACTAAAGGCGCTCTAGAAGGTTCTTATAATGTTCTAAATAGCGAATAACTCGACTCTTTTTATTAGAAACCTAGTCTACGGTATAGTGTTTATAAACTACTATTAGATAAGCCTTATCGTTATACCTAATACGGTTAACTTCCTTCTAGTAATCGTCTTTATAGCGTTTCCTTTTACGAGTTCTAGTTATTAATAATCTAGAGGTAAAGGAGCTATTTAGGGCGTTAAAAGTAGTACGTTGTTAGCTAGTAGTAAGGTTGTTAGACATACTAATAAATATTAACGAATACTATTAATTAAAAGCTTACTAACTACTATCTATATATATAGGTTTAGGCTATATACCTCCGTAGAGTAATAACTCTATCTCCGACGGAGGATTATAACACGAAAACTAAGCCGGATTGCCTGTTTAGGAAGCCCGTATTGTGTCCACAATCGTCCGTTCGGCATATAGCACGTACACTGCGTATTACACGTTGTGTATGTACGTAGCGTATTACACGCCACATCCCTATGCGATACGCTCAGGCTCACGACAGCAGACTGCCCAGCAACCAGCTCGGCGCAATGTCCGACTCTACGAAACGTTGCTAAGAGAAGGACATCATCGTGCAGATGACCTGGTATTATTGAGGTCACTTATCTCTGAGATCCCTGGCGGTCTCCGCCGTCAGGTTTTGCGGTGTTGAAGAGTGGAAACAACACAACGTCGTTCGCCAGGATGTATGTATGTATGTACACAGTACCAGTCGAACTGCCGACCCTCTTGAATTCATATCATGTTCAACGTGCTCAGATTGTGAAGTGAAGAACATTACCAATCAGCAAAGTATTGTGCTGTTGCTCTTCACAACCATCACACGGTCTTCTTAGGAAGAGGTAGAAAGTACTGTTGACTGTTGGGAATAATTTTCGATCACAGAAGCACTTGCAACGAAGGAAGCATCGCGCTTGCACAATCAATCCATTACCCACCGGAGCCTTATAGGGTCTTCTCTCAGGATCTGTAAGGCAGCTTTCACCTACTTCTAGGATGAAGCCTTCGTACCCCAGAAATCTCGGCATAAACTGCGTGACGGAAACGCCTTCTTCCTACCCAAAACGGACAAAGATGGGGCATGAAGCCTATTTCAACCAGGCTTGCTGTTTCTTCGGCGCCGAAACAGACTTTGTATGCGAGGACCCCACCACAGTAGAACGATTGTCTTGATAACAAGTTGGCGAACTGCATCTCTGGATCAGGACCGCTTGCCCACAAGGCTGGTCTTCCATTTTGAGAGCAAGTGTTATTGGCTTGAATTGCCTTACCTTCGCGGCTGTAGTCGGTACAATGTACACCTTTTTCTTGAATCGTAACAGGAACATGGCAGCATGGGGGCAACGCATGCAGGTGTCGTTCGGTCAACTCTGCGTTCGCCTTGACATCGGGATCTACGGTGTACCCCATCCAGAACTGCCCACGACGGATCCGAGAGATGTGCTATGTCTACGCCCCACTGTACGACAGAAGCCGTCGTATAACGTCATGGCCATGAATCAAACGCCGAACATGCGGAGAGCTCGCGATAGCGTGGCAGATGGTAATAGGGATACCAGTGATACCACCAGCAAAGGGTCAGCTGTGGACAAGACGGTGGCAGGTCGCGGTGTGAGTGGTACCGGTATCTCGACGTGCACAACGAGGCGGAGGTGGAGTAGAATACCGCCATTCTTAGGCACATGCGTAGGGCAAGGCGAAATTTGCAAGGACGAAAGCCGCCACATACCCTTGACCGGACCGGTGTCCATCAAAAAGGTGTTCTGAGTCGCCGGACAAGAGGCGTTTGGGCCAATCGTATCAATCCGCAGATCATTTCGAGATTCCTGTATTTCCCGAAACACCAGCAAAGGAGACCTCGGTGTGGTACAAATCTTGTTCGGTATGTGTTGCTGACCGCGGTCGCAGCCATAGCCCGATCCTCAGCGTGGAGAAGCGGTCTGCAGTAAGAAATGGGTGTCATGCCAGTGGTGTCGCAGTGGGATGGCACGCCTGCTTCGCCTTGCCAGGTGCAAGATCTCGGCCACCGGTCACCGCTGATGATGACCACGAGGTGGGATTGTCGCAGGGTAGCGAGGAGGTGGCATGGGCACGTCGGGTCCACATCAAAGAAGGAATGCCGCCTGAGAGTGAAGGATGGAGGGGAGACCAGGAAGGGAAAACCTAAAACATGACCGCCTTTCTTCCACCGAGTCTTTCGGATGTACTACGGGCGCAGGATCGTCTAATCCCGGGGGAAAGTTCTCGGCTGATGGTCATTTTTGATATATCAGAAGGCTTTTCCTGCAGTTGAGATTTTGTTGCAGACTGACACATCATATCACACGACTGAGTCGTTTGTTATACATCATCCGCCACAGCGGCGTATCAAGCTACGATCCCTTTGTTTGTTGCTGATCCCTCCCCAACATACAAGTAGTCAGCTGTACGCAGCCACGACCGATATACTGGATTAACCGCTGCATTTTGAGAAGAAATCAGACCTTTTCGACGGCAAATCTTCAAACTTCAAATCGAAAAGATTGCGAAAATGTCATACACTTCAACCTCAAGTCAAAGCCACACGCCATCAACATCGCCGTCTAGATCGTTCTCCAGCCGACCGATCGCGATGACTCTACCTTCATCCTGTTCTTCTTCCCGAAGAGAGAGCTTCAACTCCTCAGCACCAGTTTCGGATCCATACTCAACATGTGGCTATTCGATGTGGGCTTCTTCAACGTCTGGCAAACCGAGCGCATACGTTAGTGACGAGGACCTGTTTGGAAACGACGACGAGGCATACCTGAGCGAACCTCCACCTCCGCCAAGATCAGCAGAAGTCTGGCTGGCTCGACCCTTGTTGCCACCAGTGGTCCATTTCAAGCCAAGTGCGTGTAGCACGGAGACCAAGAAGAAGAGACCAAGCGATTCGACCAGCAGCAAAACCAAAGTTTGAGCAAATCTCAGAGAATGTCCCACAAGGCCAGGGTGATTTTATCACAGCAGTACCGTTGAAGCTTTGCCACGCTTGCGCTTCGCAGCATGCTCCGAGAAGGGGATGCCATGCTAGTTTGCATGTCCTTGTCCAATACATCACATTGTGCACACGCCAGGTCGCTGATCACCTGGTGCTCCCGACGCCTTGAATGTTCCCTCGCACGGAGTCAGGAGTGAAAGCATTGCGGGAGATTTTCAGACAGCCACGCCTGGACTCGAAAGTTGCAACGACAGTCTTTCCATCAATCTCTGACAGCCAGTCGCATTTCCTTGCAGACGATGCCCGCTTGTCAGTAGCATTCCAAGGCTGAGGTTTAGCGAAGCATACGCCACTGGCACTGCTCGAAATCCTTCTCTCGAGTCATGATCCGAATCGGGGAAGGCCGGTCATTCCGTCTGCGGCCTGGTGGGACATCGATTTGAAGCGGTCAAGTCTGCAGCCAGATCCTGCAGGCCGCAGACGAGGTCGCATGCCACGTGCCGAAATGGGGTTGATTCCTGCTTCAGTGATGATGGGATTGGTCTTGCGAGTATTCACAACGCGAACGCGTGGACGGGCCTCGGGAACGACACGCGACATTGCAGACGTTGCTGCCACAGGAGGCAACTGCGGCTGCAGCTTTTCTGCACATACATGAGACCCTCGGACGGGAGTAGACTTGCGCTGCAGATCAGGCGAAGTGCGCCTAGCTCGGGCGCCTAAAGTCGGGTTATTAATGGACGCTTGTAGGATTGTGTTGTGACGCCTCACCGCAAGCACATGACGAGCTCCAGAGTAGGCAGAAGACTTGTACTAGAATTCAACCAATTTATTGCTTAACCAAGGTTGTCAAGTTGAAGCATAAGAGATCTCAAGCGTGAACAGTTCTTTGATGAAGTGAATGTGGTCATACAAGTTTCCGCAAATCACGTTACGTGCCCGAGTATTGGAATGGTAGCCAGAACAATGAGACTGCCGCCGAACGCTACGTTCGGATGATAACACGATGATGTCAGACAGCATGAACTGCTGTATTGAACAACCATCTTGGCGGCACGAGGCATAGCAAAAGTACAAGTTCAGGTTCTGCCCATCGAACTCCAATTGTGCGCCGTGCCTGAACGTTGGTAATCCGGATAGTCACGGTGTGACTTGGCATGCTCGACGTGTGCAACGACATCATGGGGTCCAGAATCGGATCCTCAGGTATAAACCGCATGGGCACCGAGCCACTGGACTGGGAGATGATGAGTTGTACAAGGAGGGCCGCATTGCGGCCGCCCTCAACGCGATGAATCCTTCTGCAGTATCCCCGCTGGTATTTGCTGCAGAGACATGCATCACTTCCCGCTGAAGGATGCGAAGAGCGTGTTATGATGAGGTGTCTGTGAACAATCGATAAATGACAACAAAAGATTCTCCTGCAAAGAGACGTGTTGTTGGCTGGGGATTTAAGCGCCGCCGATGTGATTTGGCTGAAGTGCGGCATGTGCTCAGCCAGTCAAATCGTCGCTAGTTGGACTCCACTACTTTCACCTCACCATACAGCAACGCAGAACAGCAAACCTGCAGGCCAGCACACATGAAACACAGTTCATGGTGCGTGGAAGCCGTCGAGAATGAGTCCCGCTCATGGCCGCCCAAAGGTTTCTCGCCGGCTCTCGCGCCCAGCTAGGCCGTCCTAGGGCTCACTCTCCAGTGGACGAATGGTACAGTCGCGCGTCCTCTTCAGCTCTTCATAGGTCCTCTGCCCCGGCCTTTCATACACATCGTTTAGCCGCTCTGTCTCCGACTGCGCTTGAGCAGAAGGGAGCAGTGCCACGCTACGCGCTCAGCTTGCCGGCTGCCAGGTGAGGTCTCTCGCTTTGCACTCTTCTTGCAGCCGCCCTAGTTTCTCTCTTCCCAACCCTCTGCCTGCATCAGCAAGCGGTTCCTTGTGTGCCAGCGTTGACCTGCCTTTGGAGCACGGCTGCGTGCGTCGTATCCTGCAGCATTCGCCTAGGATCCCATTTGCGGCAACAGAGTGGGCCCTTGGCGCACGAGAGCTCCCAGAGCGCATCTCTCGCCGCTCGAGGTACACACGGTGTGACTTCAGCTTTTTAGCGCGCATGTCTGGTACGTCGGACGGGATCTTTGCAGCTACAAAGCGTTTCACCCCGTCAGTGCGGTCGAAATCAGACCTACTCGGAAACCCAACCCACGCTCGCCATGAGCTCGACGAAAGCCCGACTGACTGTATTGAGTAGAGCTGCAACATGTCCAGCGGTCCAGTTCCAAGGCGGCGATCCGAGTCCACGAGATCAGCGGCATCAAAGCATTCCGTATCGGCGAGGCCAACACCGCCGCCAACGAGCCTCACGCCCGAGAACAATCAGGAGCTAGAGCCATGTGCAGCTACGGCGTCTTTTCTGCTATATGCACAACGAAATCAAATCCTCGTTCTGCACCATGACACGCTCTCGATTGAGCGCCGTTTCGAGAAGCATAGGGAGGATGTGCTTTGGGTAGCGGTCGACAATGTCAGCGACCGAGGGTCAGGTCGTCTAGCCGTCAGTTTTGACGTTGGTCGAACGGCTATTGTTTGGGATATCCTCAGCGGCGGTGAAGTCGCCCGCTTCTCCGCTTATGAACATATGCGAGTGGCGACTTTCATGCGTAATGGTAACATTGCGTTTGGTAAGTGTGATTTTGAATAGTCGCTATGGGGATGCTAACAGGGCCTGCAGCAAACGACCAGGGAAACATCATCTTGTTCGAGCCAGCCACTTCGGAGCATGTGTCGGCAAGAACCATTTTTGACCCGATCACATCTATTGCCCCTGCGGCCGACTGCAGAACATTTGCCATTGGCTATCTCAACGGAAGCATTTTGATCGCAACTTTGCAGCCGTCTTTCACCATACTTCACACTTTGAACACCACCAGGTCACCCGCACGGATCACGGACTTGGCATGGCATGGCTCCTCTTCCAAGCAAAAGACCGACATGCTTGCTACACAGACCTCTGACGGCGATTTGCGGGTCTGGAGTGTGCCTAAAGTCCCGCATACAGAAGCACCGAACATCATACGTGTTTTGCAGAGGCCGGAATCGCAGAACACTGGTCGTCCGTGTTGGTTTGCGTGGTCGAAGAATGGTCGAATCGTTCAGCATGCAGATGGGTAAGTGTGCATTTCGATTGATGCGGATAATCAGAGAACTGACCTCTACATAGCGAGACCCGATCATGGGACGTCCGCACGAAGAAGGTGACTTACGAGATGATCCCAACGGTCGACGGCGTTACTGGAATTTCTATCTATGGACCCACCGCGACTCTGTTTGCCCTGGGCCGCAATCACACCGTCTATCAATACGATATTAGCCCTGCCAATTCTCCAATGCAAGTGGCCAACGCTCAGCACGCTCCCGCAAACACACCACCAACCCCACCAACCATGCTGGAGGAGCGCAAAAATCCGTATGCGCAATCCACTACGGGTGACCAAATACCACTTACATACACAGACACTGAAAGCAATACCGAGGACGAGACCGGAGCTCTATCCCCGTTGCAGAAAATCGCACAGGAGATGGACTCCCTCGATGCCATGGAATCCGAACTTCGGGACAAGGTCATGCCGCTTAGCCCAATATCAAGCAGAGCGTCATCTGTAAGCTCCAAAAGTTCAGGCCGTCGAGGCGGACGCAAGTATTTGTACGATAAGCCAGATTCTTCTCGAGCGTCTTCTACCTCAGGTTATGATGGTACAGAATTCTCATTCGGCCCTGCGCCGAGAATGGGCCATGACAGCATGTCGATCCGATCTGTATCGTCATTAGCATCTGCTTCTCAATCTGCTTCGCAGGCACGTCATTCGCGACGGACTTCTAATCTTCGCAAGGAAATTCTTCGAAACCCTCAAGAATCCCAAGAGACAGCGGCTCTAGATCTCTTCCCTGCCACTAAAGCGCGGCTCAGAGAAGTGGCTTTCCGGACACCTCACTACGGGCACTCCGCTCGTACACCGGAACTCTTGCAACGGGAGATGTTGAGCGTCGTCTTCGGATGGAACGACGATATCTGCAGCCTGCTGCGGGACGAACTATCGCGACACCGACCCGGCTCCGCCGGCGGCGTTCTTCTTGCAAAGTGGCTTGGCGATATGGGTGCAGACAGCATGGCCTCCATGGTTGGGTCTGAATCCATGACTTCTTCCGATTGGATGTTACTCGCCTTGAGCTCCATCGGGGCAGACTCGCAGAAGAAAGTTGGTGAAGCATTCGTGCAGCGCTTGCTTGAAAAAGGTGACATCCACCCAGCAGTAGCGATTCTCCTGGGACTTGGGGAGAACAACGATGCCATCGAAGTCTATGTCTCACAGCACTACTGGATCGAAGCCGTTTTATTGACATGTTTGACGTGCCCATCGGATTGGCAGCGCACCTCATACCTCATCAGGAAGTGGGGAGAAGCTGCCGTTGCACAAGGGCAAGCAGAGCTTGCGGTGCGATGCTTTTCCTGTACAAGCATCGAGACATCTGAACCTTGGTTCTCACCGCGTGCTCAAGACGCGGTGTATGCGGCCCAACAAGAGCGATTGACAGATCCCAAGAGCGCTGGCAGCATTTCAAGCCCACCTCTCTCCCCACCTTCTAGATCTGGCTCCGGACGACTCACAGCAATGAATGCTTCGCTCAAGCTGATTACCACTTTTGGCGATAAAGGAGCAGCAGTGTCTCCAGACGAGCCGGCGACTACGAAGCCGGTCATCACCGCTGTCGGCGCAACACCAATAGCCCAGTCAGCACTATCTCCCAGTGGGGCTCAACCTTGGAAGATAATGCGTGAAGGTCGTGAGCCATCTACGGCCAGGACTGCGACGCCAGGAGGTTACGCTACCAGAAGACAGCGGCTGCCGTCAAGATCAGAAATCGAAAGAGCTAAACAAGAAGCCAGAGAGATGGCCACACCGCTCACTGCTGCTCGTGAGAACCCTTCGAGGGCTCCGAGTCGGGCCAGCCGCGCCACATCAGTGGCTAGCAGCATCCCTGAGCCATCGACAGCTCTCCCATCGACTGTATACGATATTTCGAAACTCGCTCCTGGGATCAACGATGACGATCATCTGCCGTCTCCTGCACAGGGTACATTCACGCGACCTCGAGAGGAATCTCGTAGGCGAAAGGAGCGAAAGCCCGAAGGGCTAGCGGTTCAGATCGTGGAGACCTCCTATACAGATTCACTCTCCCCAGGTCCAATTACAAATGCAAGCAGCGCAAGCGACTTCATTGGAGGTAGCCGATACGGAGCGTTCAGCCCTGGCCCGTTGACTGGAGGCAGCGTAAAGAGCGGCAAAGGCCGCGCGATTGATGCATATATCAGCAGCGTAGAGCAAGCACGGCAGGCAGCCCGCGAAGAAAGAGCAAAGAGCCGTCCCCGGAACGAGAGCCGATCACGAAACACCAGCAGGAAGCGTGCAGAGAGCCGTGCGAGTAGTCGTATGCGCGAGCCTTCCGAGAATCGAGGCCGGGACAATGTGAGGTATATCAAGCCGGCGAAACGGTCGCCTTCCTCGCCCGTGCCTATGTCACCCGAAGAGATCGCGCAAGCGAGCTTCGCGCAAACTGCTGAGCCTGCGACAACTGATGATGAGAACTTCTACAAGCTCACCTCCCCAACGGACTCACATCAAAGCACACAGTCTCACCGCTCCGCGGAAAGTCACCGTCGCCGGCCATCGGACCTCAAGGCAGCCAAGATTGAAAGCCTTGCGCCCTTGATGCTGGACAACGGACGAAGTAGAAGTCCGTCCCGCGATGCTTCGTCCGCGCCTCCTTCACCACCGCTGCCGATGCTCTCCTCGAAGCGATTCGGCGAAGAAGACATGGATACTAAGAGCGAGGGCTACGGGCTGCGATTTCGGGCTCGCAGCTCGAGTCGAAAACCTGGCGGCGAAGACTTGCAGGACCGTAGACTTCGTGAGCGCTCGAGCAGTCGCAGACCTAAAGACACCGGCATGCCTTTTTCGGACGTGTCGCAAAGCGAGATTGCCGACAATGCATCTGTCACGTCAGAGGCGAGAGCGCGAACGATGACTCGAAAACAAATTGCTGCGCAGGAGCTCGAAGCGCGGCGACGCTCTCTGGCAAGAAGGCCGTCCGCTCCATCGATCCCGCTTCCTGCAGACTTCCCCAGTGCTGGCAGGCCACCATTGGCACCACGCTCGCATACCGAGCTAGGCGACAGCCCTACTTCGTTCAATCCTCCCCTTTCTAGAAGTCAGACGGTTGATCCTGAGTCCATGACAAGGAACGGCAGCTATGGCAGCAGAATTACTGGGACCTCCACCCCATCAGCGCCGATCGGACTTCCCGCGACACCAAGGGCAATGCGACATCCTAAATACATGAGCACGGACCCAAATGAGCGTGAAGGTGGTGCTCCACCGATACCCGAAATACCAGGAAAGTTCAGTGAGTTGTCATCACTGGGAAGCAGTGTAAGCCAAATAACCGGCTCAACCATGAGCCACATGTCTTCTGGCATGCATTCTGAGAATAGCGACTCTATCGGGCCACTCCTCCCATCTACGGTGTTTGGACAGAAGCCTCCCCAAGGCCTCATCTCTCGCGCGGCATCGGCTCCACCGGAAAAACAGAACGGGCCTCAATATCCTTCTTTCACATCCGGAATGCCAGGTCACAACCGTCGTCTATCTGGAGGCCGCGGTCATGTTCGTAAAATATCTCCACCGGACTTACTACAAGTTTCTGAGGATCACTTGCCATCCAGCATTGACGCAGCTCTTCACAGCGAGGACCAGATTATCATCATACCGCAGGATGAAGCCATGCCGCCGCCAATGCTGCTTCCAGAGCTTCAGCACCTCGCCGGTCCGCCACCGCCACCGCCACCGCCAACCATGTTCCAGCCCTCACAAGGGAACCTTGGTGATATTCATATTGCAATCGACGATAACAATCCAAGCAATGCCATCGATCCTCAAGGGCCAATGCTTCCCATGCCAATGGCGCGTGCCGCCACAGCTTCGCCTAGTCAGCACCGCAAAAATGCACCCAGCAGTGACAGCTTTGGGTCTCGATTCCGCGGTTTCGGGGATCGTATGCGTAGCAGCTCCAAGAGTCGTGGGAAACCTGCCCCAGTGGAGCAGTACAGGTCTGGGCCATCGCCTTACGAGACGGTGTTACCACCGCTCCCGATGCATCACGGCCATATGCGCCACGAGAGTTTGACGCGGGCCAAGTCTCCATACGAGCAAGCTATGGCTGCTGAGAATGTAGACCAGATTCCCATCCCGCCACCGCCTCCCCCAGCGCCGATGCCCGGCTCTGATGCTCGCCTTCACGAGATGACTATTCCTCCATTCACCCTGCCAAGCCGCAGCCAGAGCAGCACTGGGTACCGAAATCCCAAAGAAATTCGCGCCAACATGCCTCCCGAGACACTGCAGTCAGGCGTCTATCAACCAGGAGGTTTCCTCTGATGGCACATTATTTCACATTCTTCAAACCTCTTTTCACAACCCACCTTTATTTGACGACAATGACGACAACATACTACCGTTCATACCCACGCACCGATATCGCAGCGGCGCCAACGATTACCCGCGAATCCATTGTAACTAGCTTTCTGATCTGATTAATCTTATTCCAGCACAAGCGAAGGAGTCTATTTAGCGTAGCATTTGCTTTCTTGACAGTCAACTTTGAAAATCCTGTTTAGCGTTGAACGCTGGTGGTTTGACATTGTAAGCTCATAGGGCTGCTTCCGGCCATCGTGCCGTAGAACAAGACTGTTTGCTCTAATGCTGCCTCACGGCGGCGCAGGGCGTATCTGGAGGAAATGGTCCATGAACCCACAAGGCTGGACTGTGCTGAGTTTCGGTTCAATCCTCGCTTCCTTCGTCGAGGCCATGTAGGTAGACAATGCATACTTTCATGCTGTGCGACTTGTGCTTCCAATGCCCCTTTCTCTCGTGCAAGGGCCCATCGCATCGTGCACGTGGTCAAACAGTATCCTTCAGGTATGATCATGTGTCAGAATGCCCGAAGCGCTGGCAGGGAGCCCAGTGACCGAGATCCCATCCATACAGAGCTGTCAAAGGCTTGAGAACATGACTGACACGACAGCAGCAGCTGATGTAGGAGAAGAGATCTGCACAACACAGAGACAAGCATGCAGCTATCGTTTGGCTCAGCCCGAGTATTGTTGGGAAATGTGAAACAAGGCTAAAAGGCGAAGGAGATGTGAAAGAGCAATTGGAAGATTTAGAGTAACGCATGCTCGGGTTCGATGCCCAAAGCTCCCAATAGACTGGGAGGCAATACTTCATGCATATGCACATGCGGACAGGGAAGGCGGAGGAATTATAGAAGCGAACGCAGGCACAAGTCCGGGCTCGGGAAGCCGTGAGTTCTGCGGCCGATAGTATTGAGAGCATACGTGCAGTTGCAGTTGCAATGGAAGGTGGAGGTACAGGTGGGAGCGATTAGTTGATGAGTATTGCGAAGATGTCGCAGTCAAAGCAGTCTGAAGGATGATAAAGCAGATCAAAGGCTCAAACTTGGGATGAGGAGTCTTTTCAAAAGTGAAGAAACCAATCTTGGAGTCGGAGTGAAGTCATTCATTCATTCACCCACAGAGATTTGGCAGCGCGGCAGGTGGGTCGTGCCGAGACGTGCCGAGATACGAGACACGAGCTCCCCCTCCACCTCCGTCAGCGGAATAGGAAGTTGTCTGTCAATAACCAAACGACATACGTACCCGAACATCACACGCACCCACCACATCGACCAGGCCACGATGCCGCCCAAGGTGCTCACCAAGGGTGGAGACCGCGGCGTGCTGCCCGTCAGCTCCACCACACGGGCCGCAGCAAAGGCACCGGCGCCGCGCCTGAAGTTGGAGATTCGTCGACTGCCACCAGGTCTGACGCTGAGCGAGTTTGAGGAAGTCATGGGAGATGAGTGGAAGCTGGGCAATGGCAAGGTCGACTGGCGCGAGTACCGCCAGGGCAAAGTGAAGCACGGCCTGGGCAAGGTCGCCGAGCAGAGCAGATGCTATCTGCACGTCCTCAACGAGGCGCTGGTTAAGGAGTTGGAGGCACGCTTCCTGGCGGTCACCTTCCACGATAGCGCTGGCACACATAAGAACCCCGACCTTCGCCATCTGCCACCCACCATGGGATTTGCCATGATGCAGCGCATACCAATCACCAGCAAGATTCGCGCGGACAATCGCCAAGGCACAATCGATACCGATGCCGAGTTTATTGCCTTTCTGGAGGCCGAGACGCAGCCAATCGTCAAGCCCGCAGCCCTGGACAGTGTCAACGCCGACAAGGATAGCGCAGAGAAGGTCAAGGTCAAGACAACACCGCTGATCGACGCCCTGCGCGAGAAGAAGGCGAACAAGGCAAAGGCGGCTGCGACCAAAGACGATAAGAAAGATGTCAAGGGGCATGCGCGGAAGGAGAGCAAGGAGGCTGTTGTTGTGGCAAAAGAGAGCAAAGGAGGAAAGGCGCAACAGCAAAAGGTTGAGCAGACATCGAAGGAGGCAGCCAAGGCGTTGAACAAGCAGATTGCAAGTAAGCAGCAGCCGCAACAGCGAGCTGCATCGCCACAACAGCCCGCAGCGAAGGGTGTTCCGGCCACAGGCAAAATAAAGAAGGCGGGTCAGAACACAAAAGCACCAAATGCCACTCCGCCACAATCAGCGGCACCAGCTGCACCAACGGCGCCCACATCCGCTACACAATCCCAATCTCCAGCAGCACAGCGCCAGCGGCAACGTGGAAACAACGCGGAAGGAATTAAGAAAATGCTTCAGAAAGATCTCGGCATCAAACCTAAGACTACACCTGCTGGGCAGAAAGGCCAAGCTGCTGCAAGCAGACCCGCTACTCCTGCTACAGGCAGATCGGCTACTCCCGCTACAGTGAATGGTAAAGACAAACCTTCACCGGCGCCAAACCCTCCTGCAGCGAATCTTCTCAAGGTTCCCACAGGCCCGAAGCAGCAGCAACCCCCAATGAACAACGCCGCGCAGTCATCGAGTACCGTGTCAACCACAAAGGCATACCTCAAACACGCCAACCCAAGTCAAGGCATGACAGAGATTCTCATCCAACAAGTCCTTTCGCAGTACGGCGATGTCGTCAATGTGACGATTGATCCCAGGAAGGGTACTGCAATTGCTATCTTCAAATCACCCGACGGTTTGAAGAAAGCGTTGGAGGCAAAGAAAGTCCCGGTAGCGAATGGCAATCTCGAAATGCTGGAGTTCAAAGATCGCAATGGTGGTAATAATGCTAGCAGTGGCGGCGGCGGAGGAGGGCGTGCTGGATTCAGAGGAGGGCGAAGTGGTGCTAGAGGCGGCAGAGGCGGAGGCAATGCTGGTGGCGGACAAGCTGCTCCAGCTCCAGCCAAAGCTGCAACGAAGACTGATGGCTGATCTTGAAGGTATCGTGTTCGACGAACGATTGATTTGCCAGATGCGACGAATGCCGCTTGTCCAATGTGATTCGATGGATTTGCAGACCTCACACTGCATATCTAGGCCAAGCAATTCTGCCTGAACGCTGATCAGGAGAGTATCAGCTCCGGCAGGGTATGAGGCATGATATTGAGAGTTCCACAGAACCCACGGGCGATTCAGCACGGTGTGGAACTATAGCGATAGCTTATGCTCGATTCGATGGTCTGCGGAAGCACACAGCGTCTCCGTGCGGCGGGGCAGGATGTAAGGCTTAAAGGGTAGCGCCGTAGCAGGGTGGCAAGCGTTGCAGTGGAGATGTCCACTTGCGGGACGACTCTGTCTGATGCATGAATGCGCTGCATACGGCTTTTGATACCAAAGCTCACGACTTTCGTCGGGCTTTCAGCGAGGCCAAACCATAGAAGATTATCTCTCGCATCAGACATTGCTCTTCATAATGCCACTCTCAGTCTCTAGGCACCCAATTCTTCCACGTCGCCTCCCTGGCCTTCAAATAGTCTCGACTTTGAATGCTCCTCCTCAAGCCATAGATGCCAGCGAATGGCCACATCTCCCTCACTTTCTGACCAAATGACCTGCTCGCCTTCAACTTCCGCTCGGCCTCGACATCCACTCGAACCTTCTCGTACACGGTTGGTAGCGTCGTCGCTTGATACTTTGTCCTCAGAGCATCGTACCAACTCTTATCGAAATCGTTCCAGAAATCCGGCTCAGTAAAATAAGTTTGAGCGTAGAGCCATTTCATCCCACCCAGCTCTTGAAGCACAGACTCTATCTTCTGATTCGTAGCGATGAATGATTCGGAGGTTTGGGGTGGTGGAGAACGGCCCCAAAGACCGATATTCAGCATTTGTCTCTCTGTATTTCCGCCTTGTTCATGCGGATGCATAGTCTTTCCAGGACTCTGTTTTAGAGGGCAAAGCCATAATGGCCATATTCCGGTCAATTTGTCCATTCGCTCGACGAATTCCGCAGCCGTGGAGTAAGGGAGTGCGAGGTCTTGAACGATCATCTGTTCACTCCTACCGCTAGCATGGAGGGCGTTATAGAGCATTCGAGTTGAGAGGAAGTCGTCTAGCCACCAGCGGAAGAAGTTGTTGAAGGGGATTCCGGGAAAGTAGTCGAAGGCGCCTTTTCCAACCCAGAAACCACCGCGGTCATAGCGAAATAGATACTCGGGGAGAGGGACGGCTTCTGAGATAGGGGATGTTGAATTTAAGATTCGACTTTGGACGTGGAGATAGAACCAGGGATCGGATGCAGAGCTGAACCTTTGAATTGGGAGATCAGATGTGTCTGTCATACGTCCAGTCACGATGGCTCCGCTAGTCGGTGAAAACATGATACCATCCACGTAGTCGAAATCTTTGGGTCGAGAGGTGAAGTCGTGGAGTTTGGCGATGGCGTCCTCCATACTGGTGACTGGATGGTAAGTCGTTTCAACGAACTGGGTAGCTCTGTGGAGGTTGAGTTCTACGAGTGTAGTCACTCCGAGCGTGCCAACAGCTCCTGCCGCACCACGGAAGAGATCTGCGTTCTCCTTGTCAGAGGCTGTGATGACCTCCCCGTTAGCGAGCACCATCTCAACGTGGTTTAGCGTTCGATCAAAGAAGCCGTGCTTGAAGGAACTGCTCTCTCCAGATGTGCCAGAAAATCCTCCGCCTACTGTGATTCCAGGCTGTAGTCTCAATATCAGTCTCAATATCAATTATAGGTCTATGGTATGTTGTACGTACAAACTCCATTACAACGGGAGGCACAAGCCCGTACTTCAACGTCTCCTCCACCAATCTGTCCATTGGGACATTGGGTTCGACGAGTGCCGTTTGCCTGTGTGTGTCCACTGACACAACATGATTGAGCCTGCTCGTGTCTACAACCTTGTTGGGGTCCTTGCTCATTGCCGACTTTCGTGTGGAGTTCGTGCTACCATGGAAGATCCTGAATTTCTCCTTACGCTCGTAGAAGCTGCGTACACTTTCGGATATCTTTGCCACCTCTTCCCGATGTTCTGCAAGCGTTGTGGGAGCAGTGCCACCACCATGTATTGATCTTTGCGGTATAGTCATTTGGACTCTGGATTTGCGATGTATTCTGGGCAGATCTCCTCGCTGCTGGTGAATCGAGATTCCCGTGAAAGCGGTTCGTTTGGATATCGTTGAGCTGTATTGCTTCATGTGAACATTTCGACGCAGACACCGTGAGCTCGAAGCTCTGCTCATCCAGAGCGGTTCCAAAAGCGACATGCGTTTCATCCTGCAGACAAAGTCGGACGGACTCTCTCTAGCAAAGCAATGTCCTGGCCCCCCGAAACAAGAGAAGTACAAGAAGAAGGCCCAGTGAAAGAGTGAGCTGGTTTCGAGCAACCGTCAAGAAGCATTGGAAGTCGCAAAGCACGCGCCATTGACAGCTCGCGTGGGAAAATCTTGCATGACTCGTGCACGTCTGCCGGTCTCCGATGCCCGACCGCTTTGTCCCGAACTCCGTACAAGTCTTTCTCTCACCGGCCGTGTCCGGCCAGTATGCATCCCACAAGCCCACATGCGCCGATCGACGACTATCCGCGCATTGAGCTTCCTCATCGAGAGATAGTGTTAATGTTGGTCACTTGTGAGTCTAACAATCGACAGCCCTCGAGCATAGCGAACATCTTTCTTCCTATTCCTATTGTCTCGTGCCTCTCTTCTCGCATACCCATTTATATCCCCCGAAGATCGCGGTGAAGAGGAAGGTCGGCGGGGCAGCGCGAAGCCACATTCCTACAGTCCATTCTGCCCCAGAACTTCGAAGAGCGAGAGAGCATACCATCCTTAGCTCTGCAATATGAGCAAGCCTATCCGCACCCCTCGCCACCGCAGCGAGTCTCCAGCTGAAGCTGCAGCCACCGCGTCTCGCAGCTTTGGCACTAGCTACAGGTCTCAACATGCTGCCGACAGCTACATTGCCTCGATCGCCGAGGAATCAATCCGCAAGGATCTTGAAGAGAGCGAGGACCTCGACGAAGATGAGCCACTAGCAGACGAAGAGGTGGGCCTAAGCAGGACACAAACGCAAGACAATATGGGCAGCCATTCCATGACAGGATATTACCGCAGACCCTCATATATTGGCGTTTCCCCACGTCCCTTCTTGGGATCACAGCAACCCGAGAGCATAGTACCCGTAGAGTCTGACTGGGAAGCTGCCATCGGAGAAGAGAGGAGTCTGCTGCGGGACAACAAGATTATTCCTCCCAAACACCCTCGAAGTGGCGGTGAAGAGAGCAATGGCAGCGGGCTGAGGAAGGTGCTAAGTATATCCGGCTTCAGTGCGCGGAAAAGGAGCGTACCTGCTGTAGAGGAAGAAGGAGAGGATCAAATTGCTCCAGGCGAGACAACTGCTTTGCTTGGCGGCCGTGATCCCAATGCTCCATATGGCGGTGAAGGCTCGCCTGAGAACGTCGCAAAGAAATGGGAAGAGGCGGTTGAGAATGGACAGATTCAAACCACTTGGCAACGAGAGACAAAGGTGCTGTGCCGGTATTCTGCGCCTTTGATCCTTACTTTCATCCTGCAGAATTCCCTAACTCTTACTTCTGTCTTCACTGTGGGCCGAATTGGAAAGATCGAATTGGGAGCCGTGTCTCTGGGAAGCATGACAGCCAACATCACTGGATACGCAGTCTACCATGGACTTGCCACATCACTAGACACCCTCTGCGCACAAGCTTACGGAAGTGGAAAGAAGAAGCTTGTGGGTCTGCAACTTCAGCGCATGGTGTTTTTCTTATGGGCCATTACCATCCCGATAGCTGTAATCTGGCTAGCTGGAACGGAGATCCTTGGGGCCATTGTACCAGAACAGGAGACAGCAGTGCTAGCCGGGAAATACCTTCGGGTCTTGATTATCGGAGCTCCAGGCTACGCATGCTTCGAAAGCGGAAAACGATACGTACAAGCCCAAGGTAGATTTGACGCTACCCTCTATGTTCTCCTAATTGCCGCGCCATTGAACGTTCTGATGCATTATCTCTTCGTCTGGCATTTTAAATGGGGTTTCATCGGATGCCCCATCGCGGTCGTCATCACAGAGACCCTCATGCCCGTCCTCCTATTCCTCTACGTCCGCTTCATAGGAGGAATGGAATGCTGGCCCGGCTTTTCACGCAAGGCATTCACCAACTGGGGTCCTATGGTCCGTCTAGCTCTCCCAGGCCTGGTGATGGTATTGGCAGAATTTCTTGCCTTTGAGATTTTGACACTCGCGTCGGCAAGAATATCAGCCACACATCTAGCCGCCAACACAGTATTGCAGTCTTTGAGTGTTCTGACATATCAACTCCCTTTCCCGCTGTCCATTGCTGCCTCCACCCGCTGCGCAAATCTCATCGGAGCAGGACTACCGGACGCCGCGAAGGTGACGTCTCGCGTCACGTTCGGCATTGGAATCTGCCTTGGGATGTGTAATATGATTGCGCTTTCTTCGTTGCGCATGAAAATTCCTTGGTTGTTCACCAACGAGTCGGATGTCGTTGCATTAGCTGCGGCGTGTTTGCCTGTGAATGCAGCTTTCCAGCTTTTTGATTCGCTTGCTGCGCAGTGCAATGGACTGTTGCGAGGACTCGGGAAGCAAGAGATTGGAGGCTACGTGAATTTGTTCGCGTATTATGTGGTATGTCATCTTCCTTTCTTACTCGACTTGCCCATATATTTTGCTAATAGTATGACAGATTGCACTACCACTGAGTTTCGCTCTTGGCTTCGCGCTGCATTTTGACCTGATCGGTCTTTGGGCTGGCCCGGCAGTGGGACTCGCCATTGTTTCCGCTTTTGAGGGAGTATACATCTACAGGACATCTTACGAGAAGGCTTCAGAAGAGGCGGCGAACAGGAATGCTGCTGGTTAAATCAATAAATCAAGAACGGAAGCATTTTGTAGAATACTTCGAGCGCGTGCTTTCGAGCAAGCGAGAACAGGACGTGATAGATAGCTGAATAGTGTGATCTACATATGTCAATGCACTACCACCCTATCCCGCACACGATAGCTACATGACGTACATCACATTGTTGGTTTGTGTTTCGTTTGTCACAGGTCGCATCGTTTCATTCATATCACATGCCATTGAACATTTTAAAGTCAGCACCGCGCAGACTGGGTATCGAAATGTATCATGTGCAGCCACAACCCACTGGCGCCGCATCCTAATTTGCATCCTCATATCACTGCAAGCAGCGACGGAAACTACCAGCTTTTGTAAAGGCTTTCATAATCCGAGGCTTTTGAAAGCACGCGATGTCAAACCCTTCTTGGACTCTGACTTATCCTTGTCCTTTGAACCAGCCTTTTCTTTGACCGGCTTAAGCTTGATGTTCTGTGCACCACCTGTGAAACCAGTCAATTACAGTCGTAAAGACGCCAATCATCGGAATGATTACTCACCTCGACCGTACACCCTGACCTCACTGTCAGGCTTGATTTTCTCTTTCATAATCTTCTCCTTCAGTGAGCTAGTTTCACTTCCGCCCGTCAAGCTCCGCTCGTCCGGACGAAGCGGCTCTGTTTTGTTGAACACCAAATTCGAGTTAGAACGAATGCTGGATGCAATCGATGGCTTATAAGCTTGATGGCCCGAGCTCTTCGCTGAAGGGTCGCTCTTCGAAACGGAAATGGGCGAAGTAGGGTCCTGGTAAGCCCGAGCTGTTGGATCGCTGGCGTATGCTGCCTCAGATGGGTCGTATTCACTTGCAACACCGTAGATGCTTTCCAGCACCCCTGGTCTGCCCGGGAGGGCGCCACTCATCATGCTGCCGTCGACGCCTGATTCGAAAACACTGTTGTTTCGACTAGGAGCATAGCCTTGCATAGTCGCCATCTCCAATTCAAGGTCGGCATGCTTCTCCATAAGACGAGAATGAATCTTCTTCAAAGTCGCGAGCTTACCCTGAGCATCGGCCAGAGCCTGAGACATTGCGAGGACAGCTGGCGAACTCTCAGTTGACATCGTCGAAGGCACCAGAGAGCGCTGATATGATTCAGAAGTTGGTCTGCGGCTTCCCTGCATCATCGCCTCTGCGTGCTGCTCGACATCGCTTTGAGTACTTGGATTTCGGTCCTGCTCCAGGCGTTGTAGCTTCGTTTGCAAAGTTACATTCTCGCTCAGCAATAATTCCGCCTCTCGTTGGGCCTGGCCCATTTCGAACTCACGATACTCGAATTCGCGGATCTTGTGACGCGCTTCCTTCAGCTGTCTCTGGACGTCAGCCAGGGACTCAAGGTCGCGCTCCATGAGTTCTAGTTGGTGGGATTTGTTAAGCTCGCGGGCTTCCGAAGCAGAGAGAAGATCACGGTAGTGCTTCATCTCTACACGGAGTCTGCGTAGCTCCTCCATGTCGCCCTGCCACACTTCCTGCTCCCTTTTCATCTTCTGAAACCTCTCGGTGAGGTTATTTTCCAGATTGTTCGCTTGCTTCCGCGTCAGATTGGCATCTTTGATCGTGGCTTCTCGAGCGCTGCGGACTTGTTCAAGTTGCTGCTTCAGTGCACGATTTGCATTGATCAGGTTCAAAGTCTCTGCTTCCACAGTGGCATCACGTACGGCTTTCCGCATCAGCTGGGCAATGTGCTGCGAGTATTGAGATTTGTGCCATCGCTCGAAATTGAGATCATTGCGCAGAAGTGTTACCTCGCGTTGCAGATAAGAGATATTCGTCTGTGGCTGCTCGGTAACCTCCTTTACAGACTTGTAAAAGCCGAGTCCAGAAGGCGTGGTCGGTGATGGGAGGTCCTCGCGTGGATCTGAACCCGACCTTGCTCGGCTACCTTTGCTCCGTGGCCGAAGATGCTCTCCATCCTCAGGTCCGAGAACAGGACTCTCCGGATCAACGGTCGTTGACGAGATGCGCACAGAACTGGCATCTCGTAAGCTACTGCCAGTGCCGGATCGTAAGCTTGCGTGACTGATTGCGGGTGATAAGGATCCGTTATGACTTGGAGGCAATGGAGGCAATGGAGGAAGCTTGCCAGTCGGCGGAGGACCTGGGGAGAGCATTGATGGACGTGCATTGACGCAAAGACTATGGCAATCGGCGACGACGTCAGCCGGGTCCATTTTTGGCCATTTAGGATCGATCTTCTCATCATCGATTGTCATGTTCAGGAAGTTTGGATGCAGCAAATGTGCCTGTCGGAACTGGTCGCTTCTGCTGCGAATGACCACTCGATCGAGATCAAAGTCCTCTGCAGACGGAAAGCTGGCGTTCTTCAGATACCTTCTCGGCTTGCGGATATAGTCCATGAAGTTCAGCGGGTACAGGCCGTATAGATAGGTGTAGTAGGTCATCAATTCGGGTGTCGCAGCCTCGATGACTCCATCCTGTGGCCGGGCCTTCTCCCAGCTTTGGTCAAGGCCAACGTCACCATTGTCTGTTTCGTCGTTGGCAGGATAGCGATCATCGGTGACAAGATTCCTCTGGGAGAGCGAGCTCAATGCCGAGAAACGCTCCCAACAGAGAAGTCGACTATAGACCAGGAACAGCCGCGGCAGCCGAGAAGTTAGAGAGCCCGGAATGTGAGGTAGGAGCATGATGAGTGACGTGAGCGCAACGGAGAGGATCGTCGTGGAGGTGTCGTTCATGAGGCACTTGAGCAGACTGTCGATCAAGGGTGTATGTATGACGGTATAAAGATGCGGCGCCTGGTGTCGGAGGAATGAGCTGAGCAGTGTCAATCCTTGGAGGCGGGTGTTTGCGCGTGCGATCAAATCGTTGAGGTTGTGGAAGAGCTGCTTTGCCATCTTCCTGCCGTATTGACACAGACAGTTTTCCACCTGGTGTGCGACCTGCACATTCTCCTCTGCCACGAACTTGTCGTCCTCGGTCATGCCTGCTGTGCGCTCCAAGTAAACGCCCAGAAGGTCACGACAAATCTGGTCCGATGTACTCTGTCTTTCGCTCTCATCTTCCTCATCGTAAATCATCAGCTGGACAATGAAGTCCTGTGCATCGTCTACGGCATTTTTCCTGAAGGCAGTTGAAGTGATGACGCCTCTGGCAACTTCATGATACCATGCCAAAGCCTCGTCCTCGCTGTCCAACGCCGGCCGTAGCTCTCTCAAGACACCAATGAATGCGCCCAATTTCTGCGGATTGCCAGCAACATGCTTCTGCCAAAACTGTCGCAGCTCCTGGCTGGCGCGAGCAGCCTCGTCGTGTTCGATCTTCCCGGTGTGGTCGTCGATGAAAGCCTGCAGCATACGCCGGCTCTCGGCGGGTAGCGACGGCGGTGATTTCGGTCCCGCGAAGTGAGCTTGCAACGACTTGGTCGCATCTTTGAGCGATCTGTCCAGCGCCGAGCGGTTAGCTATTTGCACTAGTGTTCGTGCCAGACTGTAGCCTCGAGTGCGCCGCGACATGGCGGCAGTGCACAGCCCGTGGTGGGAGAATATCTGAATAACTGACCTTGAACCCATTCTTGCGGGCCGTGGGCGGTTGCCCGCGCTGGCAGACCGGGGTGTCAAACTGGGTCAGAACGGTGTGATTGATGCTGCTGCTTGCACTCGCCAATCATGCGGGTACTAGTGGGAGTTGTCTAGAATGGCGGTGTCGTGTAGAGAAGTCTATTATTTCTGGTCCCAGACATACCTCACCCGTACCTTACTGCCCACGAGGTATATATATGGAATCTGGAGGGCCAAGTTGTTCTAGCAGGTGGAGGGATTAAGTAGAGGGGTAGCCCATCTCTATTCAGATGGACGGTCTGGATAGCGTTAACGGAAGGAGAGCAGCAAAGGTAATAATGTTTGAAAGAGGAAGAAGTGAATATGCACGCCCACCTGCACCTATCTGTATGCGACATGGCGGAGATTCTCGCGAACGATATACGCGCAGACTGCCGCACTGCACGGCACTAGCTCTTCGTCTGTCGGTGTCGGTGCCGTGAGGAGAATGATTGGGGTGGTGATTTGGGAACAATCGAGACGTTGGCGAGGAACGCCATTGGTGCTCCGGTGGTCGAGATAAGAAAATAACGCCGCATCATCCTGCACAAGCACAACCTCGTACGCAACGAGACAGCCTCGCGCGCACGCACTTGCGAGGATTGGCACTTGCTGAGCCCAAGAGACAGAGGGCAACCAGGGGTGCTGGGAAGGAACTCCGACGCGGAAGTAAAATCTTCCTCCACTGCCACATGCCAGATCGGATCGGGTTAACAACATCCAGGCGAGCTCCTTCTCCTCCTGACCTCCAGGACACTGCATCTCGCATCTAATCACGCGAACTCTCCCCGCTCGCATAGCCAAGCTGCCATAATAATGCCCAGGTGTTGCGCCCTTCGCTTCTCTCCGCGAAAGATAACATTTTACCCCGGAGTTGAGCGCATGAAGAACATTTCAACAATATCTACAAGGCTGGCAAATGGAACATAGGGAATGAAGATGCATGCAAACAGCATACTTTATAACCTATGGGGACAGCGCTTCTCCTCATAGAGCGGGAAATGGGGAAGGCGACAAGCCTTCCATTGACAAGGCACTCCTCAACCTGCGTCAAGGAAAGCAGCACCCGACACGCTTTTCGTTTCATCGCTCATATGCTGTGAGGTAAGCTTTCGATCTGCACCATTTCACGGACGATCGATGTCAGCACGTCGACCCTTCCGAGATCGAATGCTGTGCGACAGCAATTGCGGAGCGGTGTCCTGTGCCTGTTGATCTCTGCAGAAGTTGGCTGCAACTCCTGCTACATTGACATCCTCCAAGCCTCGTATTTTCGTTACGATGCGCTGAGAGGCTTTCCTTGCATAATACAAAATCGACACGCCAGCGATAGAGATTACAGTCTACAGCTGCCGAATGCGAGTCCTCCCAAGAAGGAATCACTGACTTTGGGGTGTGGCACAAAAGGACATGAAACGATATATTGGCAGCCTGCAAGCCATCGAGCCGGTCTGCAATGTACCTCAGCATCGGACGGACAAGCTCGCTCAATAACGTACGAGAGCGACATGAAACGCGTTCGCTCCCAAAATTCATTGCAGAACCTCCAATCATACCTGCAGACACAGTTATGCGCGTCATTCCTTTGTGACAGATGCATTGCAACTCGAACGTATCTTCCGAAAGCCACGGATATCGCAGGATCGCCTTGAGGTGTCTGGCCAGCCGCGACGTGCATGCGCCAGCTTAACTTGGTCCCGTGCAAGAGTTAGACACTGACATGATATTTCAATTTCATTTCTTGTCTCGCTGAGGCCAAGGCTTATCGTCGCAAAGGGAGCCTACGGTCCCAGAGAACGTATAGTTCAGTGGTGCTTACATCCAAACACCGTGATGATCTTCATCAAAAGGCGCAGTCAGCACCCAGCTTTCCAGTACCATCATCGCTGTCCACCATCTTGGAGTCACCATCACCATCAACAGTCCGACAGTCACACAAGAACTTAGTCCGAAACTCAAACGGCGCCAACCCATCAAGCGCCTCCAATGCTCGATTCGCCACTCTCAATCGCGCATACCGGCCACCCTTCCCACCAGCGCTGGCCACGATCCGATCATGAATCATCACCACAGCCACGACATCCCTGTGCTCCAACCCATCTACACCTGGCAACTCCTTCGCCATGAGCCGGTAGTCCATGCATCCAAATCCAGTCTGCAAGCGCTGATGTAAATGCGTGCAAGGGTGATTGTTGGCGAAGGTATCGTAGATACTCATGTCCTCAAAGTACCATCGCACATGCTGCTGAAAGAAGCGCTGTACCTGTCCGTAGTCGAAGTCAGAGTCAATGAATATCGCTCCAATGAAAGCTTCTACGATATCAGGCAGACATTTGGGTGGGTCGGACACGGTGGTCCAGTAGTCCCTGCTTCCACCAGAAGTAGCCTTGGCCTCGAGAAGTTCCTCAACATATGTGAGAATCTGCTTATTTAATTGCGCATGTTGGTGCCGAAGGTGCTTGTGAAATCCGATATTGACACACAAACACCCGAGGAACTTGTTGGAGACCATTGCCATTTTGTGCTCAGTGAGCCATTGCGGATCCGCCTCGGGGTACTTGTAGAATAGGTATGCAATGCTTGCTTGGTCCAAGAGTGCGTCACCTAGAAACTCAAGGCGCTGGTAGCTAGGGACTTGTTGATGTGTATATGGATTCGAGGGGTGAGAGAAGGCGGAGTATAGCAGTCGTGGGTAGTTGAAAATATAGTCGTGCTCCAGTTGGACCTTCTGGGCGAGGTCGTGTTGCACAGCGGTGACCTGAGCAATCTGGTAGGCTGGCTTTTGGTATACCTCCTTGTAATCGTCCATGTTGAGCATGGTATGGTCCGGGCTCACAACAAATTTGGTAACAGCCTGAATTGCAGGCTCCCAGTGACTTGGCTGCCATGGCTCGTCTGGTCTATCGTGGGTCATAAAGGCGGCCCCGATTAGAGCCTCGCAAACATCTGCAATCGTCTTTTGACCAAGGACGTGTTTTCGTGCTTCATGGTACATGACCTTTTCTTGTCCAAAGACGACGCCAGTGCCCTTCATGAGCTTCATGCCTTCTGGGTACCAAGTGCGTCTGTTGAAGCACATGCTGCGGATGTATTCGTGTAGCTTATACTCCAGCGCGTTCTTGAATAGATTCTTGTTGCAGAGCATCTGCATGCGGCGGACGTGGAACTCAAATTCGTTCTCATTGGGGTTCATGATGAACGTCGAAATGGTCGTGGCTGTTTTGAGAAACGTATCACCGATGAACTCCAGCCGCTCGTAGTTGTCGCCCATACCACGTTGGAAGTTAACGCGCTCTTGACTCTCGTGCTCACCCTGGTTGTCTGAGTCCTTTGTGAAAGCCGTGAGTGCAAAGTCCGGCGTACAAGCAACACCAACCGAAGCACAGCCTTCCATAGTAATGAGGTATGACTCGAGGCGATGAATGATTGCTGGCCAATAAAACAAGGATGCGGCGATCGCTGGAGTCAGGGCAGAGATTCTGAGCGGCTCTAGACAAATGTATGCCTTGGTGCTTACGCTGACCTCTTTCTGCTCGGGGGCGGCTAGGACGTTGCGGCGCTGAAGCACTGTTTCGGCCTCGACGACTGGTTGTCCTTCAATGAATACTTTGCTGAGCTTAGTTTTCCTCCATGCCATGAAGCTGTAGTCGATGATGGACCCCGTCCATTTTGGCTTCGGTGGTGCGACCTCGGCGGGCACAGGACTCAACATGTTGCGAGAATAGTCAACGCTCTTAGTGTAGAACTTGCGAGGAGCCCACGGATCAGTGACGAACTTGTCGACCAAGAAGGATTCCGGTACATCTGGAGTCCACTGTGTCTCTCCCTCGGTGGCAACAGTCTCTAGCAGGCACCAGTCGATGGCTTCCTGAGGATTCAACGTACAGTTTGCCTGCGGGCTGTTTGCATTGAGTGAGATGGCTGCTGGTGCCATCCAGTAAGAAAGCTTGCTAGCATCCTCTTCGTACGTCTTGGTGAAGACGTCGTGAAAAACGGTCATCGTGAAAGTGGTGAACTTCTCGATCAGCCCATCCGTCAGGGTTAAGGGTCGGCTCAGGGCAGCAGACAGCACAAGAGTACTGTTGCCGTCTTCCAGAAACACTGGAAACGAAGGCAATTGCGGCATTGCCGTCCTTGTCATGAAGGCAAAGCATTGATGAGGTCGGCCCAAGCCTTGCGGGAAGTCAATCAGCGTGATCCATAGCTCGATAGGCAGTGTCCCTCTCTGTTGAGCCCAAAGATTTGGCTTGATCTGCATGTCGTAGCCGCTGTTTTTGTTCATGCCAGCGGCGAGTAGGGCATTTCGCATCGCGGGAAGCTTCTTTTGATAGATTGGGTTGAAATTGCCGTCCAAGTACTTCTTCCTGCGCAACTCCAGGCACGCATCGAAAGCGGCAGAGCACTTGGCAAGCCTCTTTTTCGGTTCGGCACGGCCTTGAACAGAGCGTATGGGAGCGTTACCAGGCAGAATGACTTCGGCGACAAACTTCTGACCGGCGCCAACCACTATGCAAGTCGGATGCATGGGCTCGTCGCTGTCAGTTGGGATTGCCGAGACGAACTTCGCGAGTGTGCTCAAGGCATTGCCGTATGTTAACTTTGCGCCAGTCTCCTTGTCGACGTAGGTACGAATGTTCTTCTCCTTTTCCAACAGCAGCTCCAGGGCGTCGCAATTGCCTTGTAATTTGCGATCTTCTGGTAACGAATCGCAAAACTGCCTCATGGCCATCTCTTGCCAACGGACTTCCTTGAGCAAATTTTCGTGGATTGTATTGCCTTTTTCCAGCATGTGGATGAAGGTCGAATTTGATTTCCGTGCCCGGCCACGAGACTGCACATATTGGATCATCGTCATGTATTGGTCGAAGCGGATCACGAGGTTGCAGTCGGGAACATCAAGACCCTCCTCCGCAACTGAAGTGGCAAACAGGCAATTGGTCATGCCCTTTCTGAACCGGAGCAGGGTAATAACCTGCTCACGAATCGAGAAACTGCCCTCGAAGGTGTCTGTCCCTTTTTGGCCAACGAGAAATGCGGTGCGCATGAACTTTGTCTGGATACGATCGAACAAGGCGTGCAACAAGCGCGCTGTGATCTTTTCCTTGACAAAGACGATGCAGCGGTGGTTGGTTTCGCGCTCGAATTGGCTGAAGAGATAGTTGGCGAGGCTAATGACCTTAGTGCTGAGGTCGGCCTGGGGATCGAGGTCGGCGATGGCAGAAGCGCCGTGTTCCTGCGTGAAGATGACGGCCTCGTTGATCTCTTTTAGCATGATGTCAAGCTCCTTCTGACGCTTCTCGGGATCCTGCAAACTAGTGCGCTCGTAGAATCTATTCTCGACCTTCAGCTCGAGCCTCTTGAGCTTCTCTGGAGATATGGCAAGCAACAGATGGCAGTCAGCGCACCACCGGCCGAGATGGCGAGCTATATCGGTCGCGGCAGCGAATATCTTGGTAAGCACTTCCATGCCGCTATAACGTGCTTTCAGCTTTTGTAATAGTGCAGTTTCAAAAGCCACATGTGGGAGCGCCGGGTATATGATGAGCTGTTCGTTCGGCTTCTTGATGGCATCGGCCAGACTCATATCGGAGGTTGTGGCAATGCGGCAGTCGAGAAGTTCCTCGAGTTCGGAAGCAGCTTGAACCACATCTGTTTTGGCATCGATTGGACTCGCCGTCATGCCAAAAATGCGCGGTCGTGCAGCGCGGTCTGTTTCTGCAATGTAGAAGTCTTTGACGATCCTGCAGTCCATTAGTGGTTTTCGACCCCTGGAAGATTGGCAATACTGACCTGGCGTACGAGTGATTCTTCTTTGTATGGTGTGCTTCATCAAAGATAAGCAGATTGATCTGCTTCACGTTGATGTAGCCACGAGACAAGTTTTGGAACAGTATCTCAGCGGTGCACACAATGACCTTGTGCTCCGACATGAGTGCTTGCCACTCTAGCTTGCTGTTGCTGCTCTTGTTGTCAGCTCCACTCAGACGGGCGATTTTATGATCGAGATTGACGTCCAACACAGAATACTGCTGATAGACAAGGTTGACAGACGCAACGAGAAAGAAAGAGACTCTCGGTGGCTTGCCTGCGGCCCTGTCCGTGAGTTCGTTGTCAATGATCCAACGAAGAAGCAGGACCGCGATAAGAGTCTTCCCGGAGCCAGTGTCGAGAACGGCAATGGTGTTCTCCTTCTTAGCACGCTCAAACAACTCAATCTGATACTCGCGAGGGTTCTTGACGATCTGAGTACCTTGCGACTGGGCTACAAGCGCATGAACAGTCTGTTCGTCATCGTCTGCCTCTCTGATAGTGCCGTTCTTGTGCCTGGACTTGAATGACTCCTGGCAAGCTGGAGACACGAGGAATGCATCAAAGATGGACTTTTGCAGACGGCGCTTCTCTCTGTTGTTGGCGGGCGCACCTGACGGCGTAGGCTCATCCTCGTCGCCCGACCCGTAGTAGTCGTCATCATCCATGGCGTGTGAAGTTGATGATTGTCGTGTCTCTTCGACAGCTTCACGCGGACCTCCCGTGGGAGCACCCATGTCGGTGAGCTGTGGTGGTTAGTCAAGAGTAGAGTGATGCAAGCAGTTGATATGTGCTTGACGAGCAAGAGACAGGCTTATACGACATGTGTTGAGAGCCGGCAGATGTCCTCACAGTAGATGGACTGTTGCGGACTTTGTTTGTGTTGTTTGGAAGTTGGTGCCAGTCGCGTTTGTTTGTGGAGGGTGTTGATGCCGGCGGGAGTACCCGTTTTGGTAAACTCTAATTTTGAGCGCCTCAGGGCACTTTGCTCACTCGTTGCATCAAGCATATGCCAGCACATGAGAAGCTCTCTTAGCACCTGATAACAGCATCAAAATGGCCGACGAACAACGCAGTCTACGCTCCGCGTATGAAGACGCCGAAGCAAAACGCAACACAATCGAGTCCAGCTTTGACAGCAACTCGGCGACCTTCCAAGACAACCTCACTGCCGCCATCAAGCTGTACGAAGAATGTGTCAAGATCGCGGACCAGGTCGCGCTCTTCAGCCCGAACGAATCTCTCGAAGACATCAGCTCCGTCGACTTGCAATATTTGCTGCTCAACTACCGCATCGCCGAACTGATCCTCCGAATCAACTCCCGCGACCAGCGCAAAACGAACCTTTTTCGCGCCCAACGCAGCTACGAGTCCTACCTCAAGCAACTCGACAACTATGACATGCTCGCCAAACCCGATGCGCAGCTTCTCGAACAATATCTCGAATCTCCCGCCACATTCTCCGCCGCTTCCACAGCAGATCCCGCTGCAAGACGAGACACAAAGATCAAGCGGTTCAAGGAAGAGAAGGCTCTACGGCAGAAGCTAGACTATCTCCGCCAGAACCCTCTGGCAGTACAAAACGACGAAAATGCTCACCGTGAATTGCAGCTCACAAATGTCGCTTTTGCAACCCATCAAACCTTTGCTGCGTTGGAATCCATCGCCCAGGAATTGCATATTTTATCCATGGCGCCGCCCGCGCATTCGCCTTCTGCTCAACCTAGAATCGATGACAATCGCGAGCGCAACGGCAGAAGCGATCGATACAGTGAACGCCTGGATTCACCTCTGACCCACCTTTCGGCCGGCATAAAAGGACCTCTTCTCGACAAGTCCGGCAAACCACTTCGACCCTTCACTCTCACGGGCAAACGAAAGGAATTCCGCGAAGGCGTCTTCAGACCCGATCATAGCTTACCGACTATGAGTATCGATGAGTATCTGGAGGAGGAGAGGAAGCGGGGAGGTATGATTGAGGGAGGTGGGGCGCAGAGCCAGGTCACGCCTGTGGTTGACGAGGATGATTTGGAGGCCGCAGATGCTGCGACTATGAAGGCTCGCGAATGGGATGAATTCGTGGAGGCGAACCCGAAGGGAAGCGGGAATACTATCAACCGGGGATGATCAGAGAAGCGAAGCAGGAAGGAGGAGGAGTTTGGGAAATACGTCCCACAACCAAGGCAGGTTTCCGCTTCCTGATTCGGACTCGAGGCCAGAGAAATCAGTGCCGAGCAGCCCATGAAGCCAACGATTCTCGATTGTTTCTGCTGAGGAACGTTGTCTAATAGGTCTGGTCGTTTTCCGATGTGTCCAGTGTCTTTCAGATTCGACAATGGAGCAGAAGAACCGTCTTGGTCATGGTCGGGCCGCCTACCAGAATCTACTATCTACATACTCCTTCCACGCGAGTACAAAGACCATGATTGTTTGCAGTAATACATGTAAAGGACTGGCGCAAGGCGCTGCAGTGATAGTTGTGTGTCCTCTGGATGGCTCTATCTCAAGAATATCTCAGAGCCTCCCGGCTGGGCAACATGCTGATTGAAAAGATAAGCAACGCTAATACCTCCCAAAGCCAGTGGACAGACTACTCCTCCTTAGTGAAGAACAACTGGACTCCTGAGAAAAAGATCTTCTTCACTGACGCTAGTACGGACAAGCTACTGGACGACTTGAGTCTGCGGAAGGGCAATGAGCACAATGTCACCTGGATTGTCAGACACATTCCCAACGCAGACAAATCCAACGTCTCCTACTACATGCAGAGTTTCAACTTGCAGGGGGGTACAATATTTGCCAAGGGACTTTTGAGTCCCAATGCCGGAAGAGAGCGAAGCAAGTTCCCCCAAGGTGAATTGCCGGAGCTTCGACATTGGTCTGATGTATCGTTCTTGATGTGGCAGAACTTGACTCAGAAAGACACTGCGCTGCAAATGGGCTTGAAGCGGGTGGTACACTGTGCGATTTCGAACCCGATTACACGACAGGTCATCTTCGACGTGGTTGGCACTGCACATGTTCAATATCCTGGGAAGAAATTCGAGATGAAAGATGGCGATCACTTCGCGGCGCTGCTTGGGACTCCGAATGGGAGAGGAACTGGCTGGCTGCTTGCTGAACATAAGACTCAGTTGGGACAGAAGAGCGTGAAGAGCATTCAAGTCTTTTCGGAGCATCTCCCCGAGGCAGACAATGTGTACTTTCTGGTGTTGAACGTTGAATGATGGGGAAGAGCTTGCAAATCAATGGTACGCTGATAGCCAGCTTCCGCCGGGTATGACGAGGATGGTTGTTCGAGTCAAGACAGCATGCGAGCGCTCAACCGTGGCCCATTCCCATATAAGTTAGGCGGCGCCCAGGTAAGTGAATGAATCAATACATCCTAAAGTCTACTGGCTAAAAGGTCCCTCAGACAAGACGATGCGTATTAACATAATCTCCGAAACGTTCTGAACTCCTGTATTCTGAGCGTTCTGAACTCCTGGCAAAGTCTTACGCTGCGGGGATTTGTTCTCCTATCGACATACAGCATTCGAAATTCTCAATTGACGGGAGATTCTCGGCACTGATCTTAGCTCCGTCCGCGCCTGCTCCACTTCACTACCTTACCCTACCTTGACTCCCTCCGCGTCTTATCCTCAACTTCAGCACCAATCACAACACCGTCATCGTGGTGGTGTTCTTCCCTGACATATTCTGCCCTGACTATGGAGCTCGAAGACGACGTCGCCCAGCTCTCGGTGGCAGAAAACAAGCCGTTGATTGACAACTTTCCACTGCCCCAAGAACTTCGTATGTGTCACCGAGAAACCTGATGCACGTGTCAATGCTTTACACTATCCATTGGCCGGTGCCAAGTGCAGCACGAAGAGGTTTTGTCGGCAAAGGGGTACATGAGCTCTAAAATCTAGGTCCTAGTACTTGTATATATCTCCCTTACTTGCCTAGTTTTCACCCTCTATAGCACCTAAACAAATAACGCCTTCCCGTCTATACATCTAAGCGAATGTGATCTATTAACCGTTATCTCTACGTAGGAACCCGTTCGCGGGATAATCCTCTTCGTACTCCCCTACTCCTAGATAGTCGCCCTCGACTACTATACTCCCTTACTACTCCCCTACTACTAGCTCTAGCCTTAGCCTCCCCGGTCGCTAATAAAGGACTTTTAGACCGCTAACATAACGACTATACCTTAACGTATCGTTAGTCTCTAGGTGTCGTAATACTACTATTTTATTATGTTCTCCCGAGTATAACTCTACTTAAAATAGACCTAACTACGGAATAGCCTACTTACTTATTCCTCGACGTTTATTACTTAGTAACATAGTGTCCCTAATCCTTACTAACTAAGACTTTCTTAATCCTTCCTACTACCTCTCCTTACGCGTCCGTCGGTTATATACCTTATTCGTTCTAACCTACTCCTACTTCTTAGCTCTATCTACTATAAGCTAGAAGTAGGACTACTATATGTCTCCTTCGTCGAGCTCCCGGGGTATTGCTCGCTTCGCTAACTCCTCTAGTTATACTCTTCGAGTAGATAGGTAGGCCCGCTCTATGTCTAGTAGTCCTCCGGGAAGGCTACCGAACACGATTTCGGAGGGTAAGTATCCTATAGATTAGACATAACAATCGTTCGCGCTACGAGTAGTCTATAACGCCGTAGTATCCTACTTACTTACCTCTATAATCTTCTCGCCCTTCGCGTTTATAAAGATAGGAGACTACTTCTAAATATAAGCCCTTAGGATCTTATTCGCGTTCTCTACTACTCTAGTAGGCCGGTAAGCCTAAGCTAGTACGTAAACAATTAATATACCCCTCTCCTTAAGGGCTAGCGCTAGCCGTTTATCTACGAACTTAGAGCCTAGATCGGTATAGAGGACTATAATATTTCCGAACGTATTAAATATGCTCTCTATCGCGGCCCGTACGGCTAGTCTAGATTTGTCCGGTAGGGGTCGAGAGATAGTAAAACTCGAGAAGTAGTATACTATAACGAGGAGCTACTTATTCCTATTCTTACTCTCTAGCTACGGCCCTATTAGGTCCGCCTATATTAACTCGAACGGAACGAGGGTATCGAGCGCTACTAGCTCGTCCGTTTATACGCGTACGGCCTATATCGCGTAAGGGGTATACGTCCTAATATATTCGACTATATCTAGGACTAGTATAGGCTAGAATAGCCGGCTACGGAGGTTCTTTATAACGGGTTCTAAGCTAAAATGCCCTGCCTTATCGTATACTAAGAGGAGAATACGAGGTACGTCTTTCGGGTAAACGTATAGTACCTATACTCTACTCGATGTCCGTCGCTCTAGTCGCTCTAACTTGTTATTCTAGCTAAAATACTCCGCGTAGCGTAATAGGCGGTAGCGCTAGGGCGCTCCCTAGCTATTAGGAAATTCTCCGTCCTTTACTAATCTCCTTATATCCCTATACTACTCCTCCTCGAGTTTCTCCTATTCTGCCCGTTACTCGTATACGGTTAAGAGTCCTATAAAGACTAGTTCCGCGCTAGTATAGTATCCGGTAATGTCCGTAAATTTAGAAGGGGCTAGTTAAGGTTATACTTTCCCGGAGTCGTCTACTATAGAGAGATCGTCTCCCTTATCTATCGGGAAGGGCTCCGCTACGTACTCTATACCGTTACTAACCTATTAGGGATGTATAGCTTCTAACTACGGATCGAGATTCCTCTATTCGCCGCTAACGGGCATCGAGGTATCCGAGTCTTCGTTAACGGCTCCGAGTCTCTTATCGTCTATCGTCGGCCCTAGGTATAGTCCTTTTACGGGCTTATACCGTTAAAGAGCGATTAGTTAGTAGCCGACTAGGTCCGTAGCCGCGCTCTTAATTTTATATAGTATATCGATAACCGTCTCCCGGTCGGGTCGTTCTACTTAGAGGAAGGTCTTTAGCTTATCTATCTACGTAGTTAGCCGGTCGTAATTAAACTTCCGTTAGGAGAGTCGGGCCCTAGTCTTCTACCCGGTATTAGCTTATAATGTCCGCGGTATAACGTACTTCGGCGCTATTCTCGGTATAGTCGGTAGACCTATTAGCGGTATTACGGGCGGTAACATCGCCTCTATTCGAACCTAGGCTACCTAGAGTTTATAGTAGGGGTAGTCGTAGCTCTTCCGGTCGTATACTCTATACGCTTCCCGGTAGTTATAGTAGGTTATCCGATAGTAGAAATGTTTATAGCTACTCTTATCGTACTTATCGTGCCCGTTTATGTCGTAGACCGGAAACGGGGTATAAGTAGGTACATTCGGTAGCCTCCTTATCTCTTTATCTACCTCCTCTATAGTCTACCCGCGACTAAGGTAGTATAGGTATCGGTAGAGCGTATCGCTCTCCCGGTATATTATATACTTGTTTTCGTACTTCCTTATTAGTAATCCGTACACTCCTATAACCGTTTCGTTTAGGTAAAATAGGAACGGACGCTTAGTCTACCCTACCCTCCTATACCTGTCGTACTATAGTCCCCTTAAGTCCTATATTTCGTACCTTTTTATATCGTCTCTTACTTTACGGTACCTAGTATAGGTAAAAGTTTCGGTAGAGTTACTTTGCTTCTAGAGCTTATAGTTAACTAGTCCCTATAAGGCGCCCGCTTCGGAGTCGAGAATGTCTCTCTCGATATCGATATAGGCTTAGTACTAGGTTCTCCCGCTTTCGATGTACCTATATCGGGTTACGATGTCCTTCGTCCGGTCGTACCCTCTATAGATAAAGGGGCCCGTAGCGCCCTTACCCTTCGTAAGCCGTACGAGGCCTAGTACTATTAGTCTTTAGCCCTATTACCTCTTCGCCGTACGACGCTATTTTCCCTTAGTATCTAAGGGAGTACTAGAGGGTTCCCCGAAGACGTACGGTATATACTAGGTTACTCCGCTTTCCTCGTACTTATACCGCTCCCGGCCTTACCTTATATTTCTATATCCCCTATAGGTAAAAGGACCCTTAGTACCCTTAATCGTCGTAAAGCTAGCCGCCCTCTTACGCGGCCTCCTCCTTAGTATATTTATATAATCCTCCTCCTCGCGGACCGATTCTAATCTATTACTAGAGGGGTTGTTACGGCCCTTACCTAGCTCCTTCGATAAGGTACATTATTAATACTAGGTCTCTCCGCTTTCCTCGTACGTATATCGGTCCCGGGAGTTTCTCGCATTTCTATATTTCTAGTAGGTAAAAGGGCCTATACCGTCTATAAACACCTTAAAGCCGACTAGCGTCTTATTACGGCCCTTACTTAGATCCCTCGGCGAGGTATATTAGTAATACTAGGTCCCTCCGCTTTCTTCGTACGCGTACCGGTCCCGGGCTTTTCTCGCCTTTCTATATTTCTAGTAGGTAAAAGGGCCTATACCGTCTCTAATTGCCTTAAAGCCGGCTAGCGTCGGACGCCTCTACCTCGACTTCTTCTATTCGCGGGTTAGCTCTAATCCGACGCTAGAGAGGTCGTCCTAATCCTCGTCCGTTCCTAACTCCTTACGCGCTCGCGTAGTAAGGGTCTCCGTTAGTACTATTTATACCTCTACCTCGATAGACTTACTCTTCTCGTTCTCCTCTTTCCTACTTAATAGCCCTAACATCTCCTTATACCCTCCCTTACTAGACTTCTAAAACTACTTACTATCGCCCTTATTATCGTAAACCCTCGCCTACTCGAGGAGTTCTTTTACTATCTCGCTTATCTCGTAGTCCCTAGGGAATATCGTACGTAATAGTCTATCTACTACCGTATTACGTATACCCGCGATGTGTTTAATCTTTACGTTTAGCGGGCGGAGGCGCTCTAGCTACCGGAAGAAGATGTCGCTATAGTTATTACCCTTTAGGAACCTAGTAAGCGGTTAGTAGTCCGTTAGAATGGTTAACGTATATAGACCGCTAAGTATATAGGCGTACTTCTCGGAGAATACTACTATTACTTTTAACTCCCGCTTATAGATGTCGTAGTTCCGTTCTATAGGTAAGAACGCGAAGGAGTTATATAAGATCGGGACCTATTTGTCCCCCTACCGCTAGCGGATAAAACACCCTACGGCAAACTTAGACGCGTCTACGTATATTTCTACTAGGTAACGTAGGTCCTATCCGTATAGTAGGGTTATAGTCGCGGCCTTGTTCTTAATTACCGTAAATGCTAGCTCTTTAGACTCTCCCTACTCCTATTCTTACTTTCCGGTTAGTCGGGTAAGTAGGCGGGCGAGTTTAGAGTAGTTCTTAATCTATTACCGGGCTATAATCGCGGTGCCGAGGAACCCTCGTACATCGGTCTATATCTAGGGTACTAGCTAGTCTAAAATCTTCCTAACCCTCTTAGGCTTAATAGCTACTTTTCCTCTAGCGAGGTAGACCTCCCTAAGAGCGAGCATCCTATCTACGCCGATCTAGACCTTACTTATCGACAGCCTAAGCTTTACCTATTTTAACCGGGGTAGGAAATAGTTACGGATAAACCTCTAGTACGTGTTCTAGTCTAAGTACGCTAGGAACATATTATCGATATAGAACGTTATATCTAGTAGATATTCTAGCCCTAGCGGATTATAGAGGAAAGATAGCTCCGGAGGGGGTCCTAGTAGTCCGCTAAACGTAATATTGCCTAACTCGTTTATAGTAAAAGATAATAACCGAGCTCCCTACGCTATACGGGTTAGTTATAACTAGCCGATTCCTAGGACGCTAAACGCTAGGTAGTACCTATTCTCTAGGTAGATCTCGATAGCCTAGTATCCGTTCTTAAGGTCGAACTATAAAAAGGTCGTATAAGATAGGAGGCCGAGGAAAGTATATACGTCGCGAGACAGTTATATCTAGTTTCTAGGCGGCTCTTCCTATACGTAGTAGTAGTTAAAGGTAAGCCTAGGTTCTAGCTTACCTAGTCTCTTTATAAGGACGGGGTCTACTCCCTACTATAACCTAATGCCTAGCGGTCTCTTAAATATGCCGTTCTCTATCCTAGTAATAGCGAACTTACGATACTACTATTCTTTATCTCTTACTATTATCCGAGCCTTCGCCTTATAGACTAGAGTACCCTCCTTAATTCGTATACGGTAGGTAATTAGGTCCGTTAGTAGGCTAAGTGTCTCTAGGCCCTCTAAGTCTAGCTCCCGATAAGTCTAAAGTGTCTATAAGATATCTAGCTTCTCCTCCGGCGGGATATAGGATCTAAGAGTAACTCCCCTATCGTCTACCTATCGTTATAGTTCCTCTAGGCCCCTCGACCGGTTAATAGGTAAGCGCTCTATAGGCCGAGCTATCGCCTTCCCTTTCTTAGGGGATAGTACTATCGAGGTATAATTAACGCTTACTTCTATAACATCGAGGTAGCGTACGTAGACGTAGCGTACGTCGTACCTATATAGTAGTCCCTCTCCCTCTATCTATTCTAGAAGTTTAGGCCCCCTAGTCTAATTTACTTTACGGCTAGCTTTAGCGTTGTTAATTACGATCTTAGTTATAGGGATTATTCTTGCTCCTATAGTCGTCTTAGGTTCTACCGCCGCCGTTCGCTAACTATTATAACGGTAGTATGTCCTAATATAGCTAATGCTAATCGGGCTACGGCGAGGGCTACTAGTACTATATCTAGACTACTAACCCTAAGTACTACCGTCTATCGTTATACCGCCGGTCGGGATCGGCGGTAGTATTATAGTCGTATTAGTAGGTACGCTTACGAGCTCCCCTAATCGTAGGCTTACGCCTCCCTCCCCGAGTAATATCTCGTAAAGTTCCCTAATCTTAGCTACCTTCTCCCCTTTCCGCTTACGTAACCTCCGAGTACGTTAGTTACGATAGCGTAGGCTCGTACTTCTCCTCTTCCTACTTAAGCTCGATCCCCTAGACTCCGAACTCGCTATACCGTCCTAGCTATAGTCGTATAGGCGGTGTTTTTCTAAGAACAATTATAGGTCTACTTCTTTCCGGGTAGTCTTATACGTCCGGTATAACATACCGTTTATCCGCGTCCTATACGTTGTATACTAGACTACGACCCTAACCGCGTTAGTACTAACGTCTCTAGTCGCTCCCCCTAGGTGTCTAGTATAGTATCGTTCGTCTATCGTTCCGTATAGGTAGGTTACGGGAACGCCGCGGTCTTCTTAAACTACCCTTAGTTTAGCCTAGCGCGAGTGTCCTATTACCGCTAGGGAGGACGTATAGTTACTATCCTCCTAAAGCCTTTTAGGGTCCTACTTAGGACCTCTTAAAAATCCGACTAGTCTAAGAAGTTAGAATCGTCCTTACTCCCTTCCTCTATATACTCCGGAGTAAGCTACCCTATACTTCTATCGCTCCCCTTATTCCCTAAGGAGTCCTTAGAGTCCTCGCTCCTATCTACGGACCCTACGGACTCCTCGTTACTACTTAGTTCCTCCTCCGAGTCCCCCTTTACTACTTCTTCTAGGGTTATGTTTACCGGATCCTTCTGTCTACCCTTTACGCGGACCCTACCTTCTTACTTCCCGCTACTAATCTCTACCTACTAAGAGGCGATGTTAATAACCGCCTTAACGTCGGTTAGGTATAGGAGCCCTAGGATAAGCCCTAAGGCTTAGGATCCCTTCCGCCCTTCGGTTAGGTAATAGAAACCCTAGACTTTCCTAATAATTCCCTCTACTATTACGTATAGGACCGCTATAGAGTTAAGCTCTACTATAGAGTAGTCGGCTACCGTTATCCGGATTATAGGAAGACCTACCCTCTTAACGGGTATTAATATTAAGCCGAGCTTCTTTATTATCGGAGGGTAGACTAGATTAATTCCCGACCCTTAATCTACGACTACGAAGTTAGTTAGTAGGACTAGTATCTATCTAGCGCTATACTTCTAGACCTTATAAGGTATGCTAAATACCCGGCGTAACTTATCCTCGGCCCTAAAGGATATAATCTACGAGATAATTCTATTATAGACTTCGCTACGGACGGCCGCTAATACTTACTTACGTCGAGCTCGCTTACTATAGGACCCGCCTTACTAAGTAGCTAACGTAGAGATAAGAGAGACCTCCGTTATCTAGGTTGCCTTCTTCGTCCGGCGCTTACGTAGGAGCGTAAGGAGGCGTTTAATTTCATTGCGAACCTTTAGTAATAGCTATACTAACTTAAGGATAGGTAGGATAATTGTTACTTCCTTAAGTAGGTCTTTTACGCTAATAGCTACCTCTCCGAGCTTACCTACGATCTATAGAGCGGGCTTTTTTAAGAGAGGCACCCTTACTTTCTTTAAGGGCTTAATAGGGCGCGCTCCTACCTTATAGTACGCGTAATCGTACTTTCCTAATAAGTAGTCTAGGTCGGCGTTTAGTAGCTTTTAGTAAGCCTCGTACCGCCGGTCTTCTTCGTTATCGCCGACCCGAGCTCGCTTCCTAGCTATATTGCTTCCTTTAGCCTATAGCTCCCCGTCCTGTTCCCGCCCGCGCTTTTAGCCCGCCTTATCGAGATAGACTTCTATGATAATTAAGTTACTCTCTACTAGTCCTATTACTATGTCCTACTATACTAGCGTTTTCTCCTAGGCGGTATCTTCCTAAACTAGGTAGACGTCTACTATCCTCGTAGCCGTCTCTACTTACGGGTTAGCTATCTCCCTCGCTTCCTATATTAGTCGAGACTTCTCTACTTAGTACCTAGTTAGAGCTAATAAGAAGTTTTGCTCTACTCTACCTAAGGGTAGCTCGTTATACTTAGAGCTCCGGTGACCGGTATAGCTACACTTATAGTATAGGTTATTTCCTAGACGGTAGACGAACTATATCGTACCTTAGATATAGGGGTTCTAGGAGTATTAGGGGGTCTACGTAGTATAGGTAGCTTACGTGTCTACCCTTACTAGCTCCTATAGATTTATCTAAACTAACTCGGGCGTAGGTAGGCGACCGATACCTACTCCCTAAGCTTCTTAAGTACGAGGCTATACTAATAGTCCTACTACTAGGCTTAGAGCTCGTACTCCGCGTCCTATACCTACTACTACGAATATGCCGCGAGGCTAGTACCCTTAGTAGCCTCCGCGCTAGCCGGTACTAGCTAGTACGGATTACGTCCTCTCGGGTTAAGGGCGTAGTACCGTAATACCTAGAACTTTAAAGAGTTACGTAGCGAGCTCCTCGTCGATAGAGGTAGCTCCGCTTAAACTCTAGTCTATATACTTCGTACGTAGCTCTAACTCTACTTCTTTACGCTCCTTCTTCCTCCTCTTACCGTTATTCTTAAGCCTACGCTCCTCGTTTACGGTAGCCGTATAGAGCGACTCTAACGTTCGCGTTATACCTTTAGCTACCGGAGGTAACTTCCCTAGATACTTAATAACCGCCGAGTTATAGAGGTTCTCGGTCTATACTTAGTAGAGTGATTCTAGTATATAGCTAGCCGTAGGATTAGCGGAATAGTCCTCGACGTCTTCGACTTCGAGGCGGCTAAGTAGATCGTTACCTCTCCCGTAGTAGTCGAAAAGATCCTCGGTAATACCCTACTTAAGACTACGGACGTCGTCGAGGGGGTTACGGACTACTTTATCCTACGTCTCGTAGCGCTTAATAAACGTAGTCGTAAGGGTAGTCTAGTCGGCTACCGTAATGTCTACGTTATCCTTATTAAGAATAACGTTAATCTTAGGAGTACGTTTTACCTAGGTACTAATTTCCTTACTAACCTAGTCGTCCTACTCCCGAACGTACTCGCTCGGGGTCATAACGTCCTAGCGTTTTAGGCGTCGGTTTAGCTTGTTAATCTACTTCCTAGTATCCTAGTCCTTAGCGTTACTAAAGGTCTCTAGTTACGGGTCGTATAGAGTCGATACTAAGAGTACCGTCGGAGCGTTAGAAGCTATCTTACGGGTTAGCGTCCTCTTTAATAGCTGTTCTTACTTAATGAAGTTTCTTATAGTTACTACTATAGTTTTCGGACTCGGTAGGAGCGGAAAGTTAGAGTGTTCTAAGCCGGTCGAGATTAATAACCGTTCTTAACTACTAGGAGTTTTACCCGGGGAGTTAACTCTACTTAAGTAGTCCTACTATTAGGCGCTAGAGTTATAGTCTTTGTTAGGTAACGGCTATAATAGGTTTAGCTTTCCTTTCGAGCGGATAAGCCTAGATCCTTAAGGTTCTTCCGGTACGTCGAGTCTTATCTAGCGAAGGAGGCTTATAAGTTCGTCTAATACTAGTAATGTACCTTTATAGCGTAGCGAAAAGAGCTAGCGATTTAGATCTAGAATCGGGTCGTTTAAGTGTAAGTATAGGGTAGTTAGCGAGACGTTCCTTACCTTTCTAACTAGAAAAGACGAAGGTCTTTAGGGTTTTAATAATCCTAGTAAGAGTAGACCTTAAAACTAATCGAGTAGGCCGCTACGGTTATCCTTATTGCTTAACTATCGGAACGGTAATGCGTCTTAGTTAAACCCTAGGCTAGACGACGATTGTTAGGGCTTTAGAAGTCGATCTAAGTCTTAGTCGCGCGATCGGGTATCCTCTAGAGAGTCTTCTACGAGTTTGCTATAATCTAATATTCTCTAGATAGGTAGGTACCGGCCTTACTAAGTATATACATTCCCTCCTTCTGTTCTAGATGCCGGACTAGTAGCTATAGTAGGCATTAGTAGCTCCTAGTAGGCCTACTAAGGCTCTACCTTAGTAATATCTAATCCTCGCCTATAGCTCTCCGACTCTACTATAGGTCTATCTAGGATTAGCCTCTAGTAAAGTAGTCTATATAGGTTATACGCGCCTATATCTTCTTACCTATCTCGTTATGTCTCCTACTTTCTTATTCTTCCCTTACTACCCTACCTTATCGTCTCCTCTAGTAGTCGTTATCTTATAACGTACTCCTTATCGATTAGTTCTCGAAGGTGCCTAAAAATAGCTTACCCGCGCGTATATATATATACGCTCCTATTTATCCTTTACGTGTCGACCTCGTATATAGTTCTATCCTAGCTATTATTATCGTGTATAGTCTATATCCGGCTTCCTCGTTTAGGAGTGCCTAAACTTCCTAAGTATAGCTTACGCCTCCTACGAGCGCCTATCCGTTATCCTCTATACTCCTTTACCTTCCTAATCCTTCTTCTTACTACTATGTCCGTAACGGCCTCTGTTTCTAATAAGGCGAATAAGTCTCTTCGTCGTAAGTACCTCCTCCGACGGGAGTTAAAGTAGCTCTCTCTAGATACCTTAGGTACTCTAAACTAGCTACTTAGGCTTATTATGTTATATATTAATCCCTTTAACTTACTACTTATTCTAGAGATAGTAAACGAAGATTACGATTTCCGTAATGTAATAAAGGAAATCCTCTACGGGTACTTATCGTACGGTTGTCTAAATGGCGCCGACCCGGGAACCCTTAGCTCTACCGATAAATTTCTTAAGGAAGAGTTAAAGGAGCTCTCGCTTAAGTTTCCTCGATCCCCCGACTATTAATAGCCTCCTAGACTTATCTAACTCTACCTTACCCCGGAAAACTCGCCGGTTATTATATAGATAGCTACTAAGGACTACTATTTCCGCGATGTTATAAGATAAGTTCTCGGTCGTAGTTACTCGGCCTATTACTAGCTTAACGGCTCTCTAGTAGGATCTCTCCCGTTTAGTTACTCTGCCTCCTTATCTCTCTCGGAGCTATATACGATAAGTCCTTAGTTCCGGGACCGCGTCGAGCGTATACTTAGCGAGGACTTTACGCTACCTAGTAGTATAACTACTCCTACGGTATAATAAGCCGTATTAGACCCTGTCCCTTTATAAGTAACCGCTAACCGGCATAACTAGATACCTTATAATCCTACTATCCTTTCGAGTCCTAATAGTTCTAACTCGGACTCCGCGGGCGGGGGCGCGGGTACTAGCGGTAGTAGAGCCGTAAGCTAGTCGGCTACGGACCCGTAGCGAGTTAGCAATAAGTATCTCTAGATATATTATGTCTATAGTAATGTTAACTAAGTAGGAGGGACTAAGTAGGAGGATCTTTCTACGTTACTTCTCGTAACATACCCTAGAATCGCGCTACGTAGTAGTTATTAATATAAACTCTCTCCGACCTCGTTATTCGTTCGCGTTTCGGTATAATATTCCGTCCTACCTTCGCGCTCTACTTCGTTAATTACGTACGGGTCTTACGGGTCCGACATTGTTCTTACTAGGGTCTTACGGCTTACTTATAGGGTGTTTACGCTATACGCGCTCTAGTAGGTCCTTCCTACGGGTCTTATAATCTTACGGCGTCGTATTCGTTCTCTTATATCCTATATAGGTCTTCTTACGTCTTATATAGGTCGTGTTCTTATAGGATAACGTTATATCTATTACCGATGTTAAACGTTAGGTTCTAGTTCCCCTAGGTCTAACTTACGTATAATCTATACCCGGGGTAGGGTGTCGTATATCTCTAGGCGCTATACTGTTAATTATAGTAGGTCCGTAGTAGGTCCGGGGTTAACATGTCGCTATAGTAGATTATGTCGATTAGTCTAGTACCTAGGTCCGGTCTATAAGTCGTATCGTACTACTAGTATTATTATCGTTAGTAATGATTATTAGTGCTCGATAAACTCTATAGTTATAGTCTCCGTTCTATAGCTCTTAACCTTAAGTTATATCGTTTACGAGAGGTAGGACTCTCGACGGTACGGGCCCCTCCTTCGGCTCTACGAAGAGGTTTTGTCGGCAAAGGGGTATATAAGCTCTAAAATCTAGGTCCTAGCACTTGTATATATCTCCCTTACTTGCCTAGTTTTCACCCTCTATAGCACCTAAACAAATAACGCCTTCCCGTCTATACATCTAAGCGAATGTGATCTATTAACCGTCATCTCCACGCAGGAACCCGTTCGCGGGATAATCCTCTTCGTGCAGCTCCTATGACTACCGTCCAGGCTTTAATTGACCGACTCGGTCATGGTGGGTCGGACGAGTACTGGGTCATAGGGCCACACATGGCTCACGACCTTGCTATGCTTCGCAAGCAAGACCCAGCCTTAGTAAATATACTGGCCTGCAACCTGACATACCTTTTATCCCTTCTCTAACTGATTCCTTTTAGGTCGTGACCACAAAGAGTCTTCCCCTTGAGCAGTGTGCTATCCGTACATTGCCATTGCACACAAAATACTTTGCCTCATACGGCTATCACGACAAGTCCACGGGCAGCTTCGATTCCAGAGCACCAAAGAGAACGATGGTCGGATGGCAGAATGCCACCGCACTTGAACAGCTTTCCTCGCCGGCCAAGAAAGCTATCAACGAGCTGCAAAAGCAGCACGGATTCGCAATCACCGACTTTGAGCAACTTCCAGATCTTAGACGTCTCCATGACGAATGGATCGCCATTGCAACGAAGCAGCATGGTATGGAGTCTTTTTTAATGCGCCGCAAAGAAACAGATGTCAGCATCAGTTCTCAGGAGTGACATGGCATGTCGACCTGTCATACTTCCCAAGTCGGGAGGAGGAAACGAAGACACAGGTAGTGTACAGTAGCGAGGTCGAAGCCCCGAGCTTTCCTTGCGAGCTCAGAACTCTATAGAGAAGTATGGGCACTCATTGTGTTTCCGTTCACTAAATACCAACTTACAGTAGTGCACCTGGCTGCATCGGAGTGGCACGATATTTTGACAACGGAGCTGTGGTCTTGGCCTGTATCTCTCAACTGCATCGGCTGCAAAACAGACTTAGCTGAGGCCTCCATGCAAAGCATTACGTCTCAATGCGTCGAGACGATTTAAAGATCAGCTTCTGCCAACAACGCGATGGCTCCGACGTTCGATATTCCACATGACCTTCCCACCACACTGGTTTTCTAAGTTCGTCTGCGTGGGCCTATCTTGAAGAAGTCACATGCATTTCGATAGGCTAGTCTGGCCGGGCTCCACTTGCAGCTTTATCGCTATCGGGCCCACTCCATCGTTGTGGAGAGAACAACGCCAGCAGACGAGGCTATCAGATCGTACTTCAACTGTCTGATCGCCAAGTGTGTTTTGAGTTCTTCGAGCTGTCGATCAATGGCTGTGTCGAAGACTATGTCGTCCCCAGAGGCAATCCCTACCTCCTCGCTGGACGAGAAGAACACTCTTAGTTCAAAGGGCGATGAGACCTCGGAGAAACACTTTGCTACAACAACAGTCTCTCCAATAGCCGGCCACGCCCACCAAATCAAGCTCTCCGATGCCGACGAAGCAGCTAAGTTCGTAGCAGGCTTCAGCGGTGAAGTCACAGAAGAGCAGAGCAAGAGAGGTAGGCACTACTTCTGTGGTCCTCTTCAACATTCTATCGATACCTGACAACATCACAGTCCGCCGCAAGATTGATCGCCACATGCTACCCTTGATGATGATTCTCTATTTTGTTCAGTTCACAGACAAGACCACTCTCGGATCTTCGAGCATTCTTGGCATCAGAACGGACAATCATCTTTCTCAGTCGCAATACAACTGGCTTGGAACAATTTTCTACCTCGCCTATCTGCTCTTCGAATGGCCACAATCTCTTGGCTTACAGCGTTGCCCGCCTGGGAAGTGGATGGCGGGTAACATACTCTGCTGGGGTGCGGTTCTGTGCTCACATGCGGCTTGCCACAGCTTTACTGGGCTGTTCATATGCAGATTACTGCTGGGTATTTGTGAAGGAAGTATCACGGCAGGTTTCTTGATCGTCACGAGCATGTTCTACACCCACGCTGAGGCTACTCAGAGAGTTGGATATTGGTTTTTAATGAACGGCACAGCCCAGATATTCAGCGCGTTCGTTTCATACGGCGTGTGGCACATCGATGCGGATATCATTGCCCCGTGGAGGCTATTCATGATTGTAGGTTACATCCTTGATGGTTGTAAAACGACGTATGGTGAAGTTGACATACAGTGTTTGTTCAGATTACAGGAGGAGTTACCCTGATTGTGGGAGTCTGCTTTTGGTTCTTCATCCCAGACAATCCAATGAAGGCACGATTCTTGACCAAAGAGGAGAAGATCATTGCTGTTGAGAGACTGAGAAATCAGTCTACTGGGATCGAGAACAAGACTTGGAAGCGGGAGCAATTTATTGAAGCGCTCAAGGATTGGAAACCGTAAGTCTTGGTTCGTTCGTATTAAAGCTTCATGGGCGTCGGCTGACAATTTCCTTTCCTCAGTTGGGCATTCGCACTGTTTGCCGCGATCAACAACATCTCAAACTCTCTGACCAACATGACACAGCTGATCATTGGTGCGTTCGCTTTGTATTCACTCACTTATCTGCCTGGAGCGCTGACCGCAGTACTTTCCCAGAATCTTTTGGCTTCACGACCAAACAGACGACCCTTCTTGCTGCAGTTCCTGGTGTTATTGAAGTCGTTACCATCTACACTTCAGTTCTTGTAATCAAGAAGTTTCCGAACGCTCGAGCATATGTGCGTTATTTGCCTGACGATAAAGTCGAATGCTTACGTTTCACAGGTCGGAGCTTGTTACTCGATCCCCAACATCGTCTCTGGAGTCCTCCTGATTACTCTTCCATTCACATCCAAGGGTGCTATGCTCTTCGCCATGTATCTAGGTGGTTGGGGTACCCCGGGATTCGTCCTCGCCCTCTCCTGGTGCGCTGTCACAAATACTGGCCATACAAAAGACCACCACCAATGCCATGCTTCTCGTCGGGTACTGTCTCGGTAACTTGCTCAGTCCGCAGATGTGGCAAGACAAGTATGCACCGCGATACTACATTCCGTGGGGTATCATTCTGGGCACATACGTCGTGACTCCAACTATACTGTTAACAATAAGGTACTTCCTGACCAGGGAGAACAAGCGCCGAGATGCGTTGATGGCCGGCGGCGGAATAGAGAAGTTCTACGACGAGAATGGAGACGAGGTCGATGCCACTTTCTTAGATATCACTGATAGGAAGAATTTGGCTTTCAGATACCCTCTATGAAGGGTGACAAATGATTTGGGTAGATCTTGCATAGACGAGGCTGTCGAATAAGGATATGTTCATAAGCTTACGGATGCATCGATTACCGTTTCTCTTTTCTCCTTCTATCTCCTCCTCAGGCACTTCGCTCACGATTCATGGTCCAGGCGGCCTCAGACTTATTAAGGTACATTAGGTACAGAGTCTAACGGCAACGAAGGGTCTGTGTGGAGATAGGTCTCCTTCCCAGGTTGCGTCCTCTTCAGATCCAGGGGGCACACTCGGTGTATGAACTGAGAGATGTAACGGCCTGTGACTTTTCAAGAGTCTTTCGCTCCCAAAGCTAGGTATCTACAATACTCTTTCCACACACATCTCAAAGTGAGAGATAAGTATATTGTACTATGATTGTGGTGTAAGAATGTCATTACCCAACCCTAACCCTAAGCAATCATGCGGAGGCGTGAGAAGGAGGCAATGGCGCTCTCCGCCGTCTGACGCGCTTTGCATCAATCCAAAGGTTGCGGGCCGTTCTGAAACTAGTTGCTGCGACGAGACAATGTTTTTACTGATTGCAGGCTTACAAGAGAGAAGTTCTCATCAGTGAAGATTTCTCATATCGAAAGCGCTGTGTGTTCTTTCACGAGACGCCTTGCATGCATGGTTGTACACCTTCTCACTCATCGACCTGAGAAATAACTCGCTCAGCCCCAAAGTAGACCGGCTGTCTTCAAGGAGCGTGGTGTACTGATGGTCGATAAGCACGACAAAAAAGCATACAACTCACAAGTCAACCTTCCATATATGATTATTCCATTAACCCATCACGCGACCATCGCTATGCTCTTCTAGTACTCAACTCGATTCCAACCCACTTAACTCCATCCTCAAAACCTATCGTCCTCTCGCGCTAAGACTACTATGCCTTAGCACAGTCTCCCACTGCCAAACATTCCCCTCCTCATCCCCAGTATACACTGCCCTTGCCGCAGGTAAAACACTGGTTATACCCACAGGCGCCCTCGCCATAATCTCATTTCCGTCGGCATGCTGCAAGCGCTTCACAAGCTGAAGATACCAGCTTCCGTCGCCCAGCGTAGTCAACGCCCACACGTTCGTCACACCGCACGCATGTCCAGTCAATATCAGCTCGCGCTCAAGATATTCATTGCCAGCTCCCTCATAGAACGCCGCACAAAGAATCTCATCGTCGTCACGGTCGCAAAGCTTCTGCTCGACGAGCAAATGCCCGTTGAGAGTATACAGAAGCGCATTCGGCCCGCGGAGCAGTAGGATATGGCCAGAGACATTGCTCATTCGTGCAGCTCTGATGGAAGGACCGCCAGCCGGAAGCAAGACACGAATGCAATTTTGCCGGTTCAGGCCCCAGATCAAGACTTGACCGTCAGAGGATGCAGAGAGTAGCGTGCTGAAAACACGACTGGCGGCAAGGACAGTAACAGCTGTGCGGTGACCAAAAAGGTGCGTTAAGGGCGAGATATCGACGAGGTCCTTCCCAACAGCGACGTTCCACACCCCAACGGTGCAGTCTGCACCGGCAGTGACCAGGGTCTTGCTATCGACGAAAATGGCAGTGGTAATGGGCCCAATATGAGTGTTCTCATATAATCCTAATAATCGACCGGAATGCTTTGAGAAGAAGCGAATGCTGTGATCTGTAAAGCCCCATTGCATATATCGAGTACAGCTAGGCAGCAGATTGAGTTTGCAAGGTCCGGAAGCCAGCAGACGGTTGTCCGAAGATTGCGTTGGAGATGTAATGAAGTCGAAATTCGCAACCCTCTCGTGAATGTCGTAAATGGTATCAGGGAGGCGAGTAAGTGTCTCCGCGAGCACGTCAAGCTTTGGCTCAACTTGCTTCTCCAGCTCCCGATACGCGTGGACTTTCTGAAAGACCTGGTGTGGTGTCTGGCCAAAGGAGTGAATGATACCGATAGTAGCAAGGCGCTCAACTTGATCCTCAATCTTGTCAAGGTCTTTTGCACCACCATACGAAAGATGTTGGAAGACGTTTGTGGCCTCAATAGCAGCCTCACCTCGCTGCCTGAACCCAAAGACTAAATCGATCCACTCGTTGAGGTGATCACTGACGTATTGGCTTTCCAACGCTTCGCGATGCTTGGCAATGAAGATGTGCGGATCACCTTTAGCCCATTTCGGCAGATAAACATCATTGACCGCCTCACCACTGACTTGTTTCTTGCCGAAGTCGTATTTGTTGATATTGGTGAGGAACTCCGGCAAGTAAAAGAACTCTGGCGTCAGTTCGCGGACATCGCTCATCGTATCCCTTGAAGCAGATTGCCATGCCCTTTCGATGGAATCGAACAGTCTGTCTGCGTGATCAAAAGCCCCGCCTTGGAGAAGTAGGTATGACTGCACGAAAGGCTGTAGGCGAATGAGAAATGAGCTAACAATCATGGCCGAGGAGTAATGTGTGCCGAAGTGGAAAGGAGGGACTTCCATGTCCTGCAGCTGCTTGAATCGATCCTTGTATTCCGCTTCTCGTGCAGCAGTTTGGCATCCCATCGGTTTGGAGAAGTCGCGGAATGATTTAGGATTGTCAAGATCAAGCTCCTCACTCGAGTAGTCCGAGAGAACCCAAGGGAAGACAGGATACTGCGTCAAGTCGTTGAAGGTGCGGCCAGCCATGGTGTTTACCAACATCAAGTATTGGAAATTTGACATCTCCCCACGCTGCCACTTCCTCGTGGCTGCATGTGTCGGACCAGCATTGAAAAGGTTGCCGAACTTGGAGCCAAAGTTTTTCGGCACATCCTCTGGCGTGCGAAGCGTGTCTAACCGCCAAGCATCCTCCCGGGGCACTGCAGAAGTGCTGTGAATATGCGGTGCTCGAGTGACAATGGCGCTATAGAGATCGTCGCGGGCTTTTGATGACATACAAGTCAGCAGGTAGCTTCGTCCATCCGTGAAGAAGACTTCAATAGACACATCGCGCAGTAAGAAGCGACGCTTCGAGACACTGAGCACCTCTGCCCACGTCCAATGCCGAGTTTCTTGGTCTCCGATACTGTGCTTAGTTCTAGCACTGCCGACATCCTTGCCGGAGATGAGTTGCACATATGGGTCACGCTCGTCCTCTGGCGCTTGCGACACGCTCACGATCTCGCCATCGGATCTCTGGAAGAAGTTGTCTTGCATGTACAGACACTTTTGTCCAACCACAACCAGACCTTCACAAGCTTCCAGGCCTACAATGCGGGAAATGTTGTGGAGTTGCTGAACCATATCGCCACGCTGTAGGCTGGTCATGACTTTGCGGTTCTTGTCCTCTATGAGACCATCTTCATCCTCTTTGGGATCATCAACCATTTCGAAGCCACCTTCCAGCAGCTGAGAGTTTGAGGCTGAGTCACTGCGTAGTCTCTGGCCCTCGATCTGCTCAGATGGACCATCGGTCTGTTGAGTGGGCGTTGCCGGTACAACACCTGGGGTTGATGGCAGAGGAGAATTGATGTCGTCAGACATGACCCGTGTTATCTGAGTGTTGACGGCAAGCCTTCCGTTCGTGAGACGTCTTGATGCACTTCGCTTGGGTAGAAACGCTTCCTTGACCTCTGATGTATCAGGCACGATGCGCATTCGCATCCGATTGACTGCTTCGGTCTCGTCCAGTTGCCATCGTGCAGGCTGAGACTCTGTAAAGATCTCGGGTTCCAGACCGCACGGTTGGTGAAGCAGCTTTTCCAGTTTTGCAAAAGCTGTATGCAGATGATTCACGTTCTCTTGATGATCCTGTAACGCTCGCTGCAACTTGACTCTTTCCTGAGCATGTATGTTAGCTCTCCAGTGATTGGTAGACACTTCATACTTGTTGATGAAGTCATCTGCGGCAGTCTCGTCTAGTGCCCATTGCCGCAGCTTCTCTCGACGCTTGCCCAATCGATTTTTGGTCGTCTCTTCGGAGCTGCGATTTTCTGCGTGTACGAAATCCTCCCAGGGTCTGCTCAGCGAGGCGTGAAACACAGTATCGAGCACCACCCTATTGACGTCGACCCAGGCGATAAAGTCCTCGTCATCCATGTTTGTCAGCTTCATGAACCCTGTCGAGAGATGGCGCTGTTCAGGACCCATAGTGTTGGTCAGCATCGTAGCAGTCTCGGTTGGCTTCTGCATAAGAACCATGCGCCACAACCGTGCAGCAGCAAGCCGGACGGATTCAACCTTCGACACGAGTTTGTGATACAGCAAAAAGCAGATCAGTTTGGTGAAGAGCGTCTCTTGATTCTCAGCAGAGAACAAAATCGTTTGCCAGTAGGTCATTTTGTTGAGAAACTCGCCGACATGCTTCTCATTGGCGTCCTCGTCCAGCTCGGCAAGCCGCCATAGTGTAGCCTTCAGAAAGACGACACGTATCGAGTTCGTCGACTGGCTGCACAACCTTACTGACTTGACATTGGCAATCTCGGGCTGCTGCAGATGCTCAAGGATCTCGCCTGTGAAGTCCAACAGAGGCTGTGCACCATCTATGAACCAGCCCTCGGACACCGCTTCAGCCATGTGCTGCGTGTAGCGCGCTAGATTAGTCAAGACCTTGGTCTCCAACAGAAGCCTCTGATTGAGACGCAAGTGACTTCCCAGCTGGGATAAGGCATTCACCAAGACGTAGGATTCGAAGTAGGCTTGGTGTTCCCTGAATGCCGGCGGAACTTTGAGGAACAGGCCAATGCCCGTATACTTATCTCTGTCGCACACTTGGTCGATGAACAGAGTCACTGCAAGCTCGAGAAGGCTCTCCACAAGCGAGTTCGTAACGTTAATCTTGACTGGCTCCGCATTCTTTAGTGCCATCGGTGCATTGAACTGACTCGGAGGAATGGACAATCGATCGTCGCCATTATTAATAAGAACGAATGAAGAGATCCGCTTCGGGGCTTCAACACGGTTCGGTTCCATCGGCGACGGCGTCCGCTTTCTACCTGTCATGTCCATACTTCGCACCGAAGGCGGACGTTCGCCCAACGAGTTTGAGTGAGGTCGCATCTTGACTTCTTCGCCTTTGAACGACAGGGCTTCGGCTTGCAATTCTGTCTCGGCGGAAAGCCTATCAGAACCAACAAGCAGCGGAAACAGCACGAACAAGATCTCCTGGAGATAGCGGGAACTGCCTGCGAATTCCCGGAAGGCGGGACTGCGATTGTACACTTCACCGAGAAATTGAATGACATCCTTCAGAAGCTTGCTGTCGGCATCATCAGGGCTCTCATCTTGGGCGACTTTCCTCAGGCCAGCTTCGAGCATAGCAAAGATTGTTGGAAGCATCTCAGGATGCTGAATCGTGAGCGTGCTATCGACACTGAGCATCTCAACTAGATTCAAAGCTGAGAATTCTGCCTCAAGCCATGCCAGGGGAAAGCTACGCCCGAAGAAGATCGCAAAGATCAGTGTCCACACAGCCTTAGATCGCCAGAAAGGTTTCAGCCGGTATTTGAGCGTGATGAAGCCTCCATTCTTATCGATGAAAGGCGTTTTGAAGAGTGAGCCCAGTGCTGACATTGCTTTGCATATAATGCGAAGCGTGAGCTCGATGACCCTCACATCATTTTCTGCAAACAGGTGAAGCAACCATCGGTTCGGGACCGCACCACAAAAGCGTTTGATAGAGGAATTGGACCTCTCATCATCCAATGTTTCTGCCAGCAATCTCAACACAAGCACAGATAGCTCGTATCGTGAAAGACCAGTCTTGGGCTGTGGCGGTACGAATCCACTGGGTGTTGTAGGTCGAGAACTCCGTGCACTTCGAGGCCATGAGCTAACTTTTCCCAGAATACTGACTGTTCTTGCCACGCTACGTGTCGTGGCAGCGGGCATAGCTCGATCGTCATGAAGACCGTAGGCGACCAACATTGCAATGTCGCGGAAAAGTGATGACAGGCCAGTGTCTAAAAGAGCCCGAAGGGATATCATCATGAGCTTCGCAGTATCCTCTCCAATGTCCTCATTCTTCAGTGCCTCGATAAGACGCTTGACAACTCTCATTCGGCTCAAACGTTTTTGGTTGAAGGCGATGTTCCTGTTACTGACGACAAAATGGGTAAATTGCGAGTAGTACAATGTCTGGGTTTCGAAACTGCATCGACGCCAAGTGTCAAAGTCGACGAGGAGGACACGATATGCCATTGGATTGACCAGCATCGACTTTTCCGGGTTTTCTCTGTCATAGCCTACAAACTCCAGGATTAGGGCGAGCAATTCAGGCGGGAGTGTCTGCCGATCTTCGAAGCTCATCATCGGCGCTGGATTGCGGGTCGATGCACTTGACGAAGACCCGGTTTCGAACCCTAGTAGTCTTTCGCGGATGACCATTGCGAGTACGCCAAAACCCTGACCCTTCTCCATGGCCTCACTGATCCGCCAGCTGTCTTTGACGCACTCGAAGAAGATCTCTACAGCTCGTAGAAAGGCATTCTTGGTGTTTGCAGTTTCCAAGAGTCGGAGAAGGACTGGTAGCGACCCGGCGAGGCGCCAACTCGCATCATCTAATGGCCGAGGAACCACGACAACGGGGTCACCGAATATGACACCGGTGCCGTACGAGCGACTGACGGCTTCATTCAGCCCAGGGACCGCAGTATTGAGGGCGACAGCTCGTGCGTGCTGTGTGAGTTGTTGATACTTTGCCAATGCTTTGTTGTCCAGTTCCTGCTTTAGATCTCGAGCTTTGTTATCCACCGCGTTGAAGTTGATCACGGAAGTAGGACATATTGCAAGGATCAAACGAGATTCTGGCACTACATCACTGCCTCTCCCTTCTGTGGCGTTGATGATGTCTGACTTGTCATTCTTTTCCGGATGCATAGTCTCGTTATGCCTATTAAGCTCTGCGGATGCTTGGTAGGTCAAGAGCGGTCCAAGGCAATCCTGTAGATTGCCGCGATACCTGGGCCCTAGTCGGTAGTGGACAGCAACGAATTCGTCGGACAATGGAGTCTGGTACAGGTGCGCATTGGCGAGCGACCATCTCGTCTTGACCGCATTTGGCACTGGATTCATCGCCACGTTACGCGGCGTGCCGAAGAAACTTTGGACTGGTTTTGGGCGGCCGGGCGATGGTGTTTCTTCCGGCACGGCTGGCGTCTCCGGGTAGTTGCATTTGCGCTGCTCTGCGAAGAGTCCGTTGACAAAAAGTAAAGCCACACTCTGGCTGAGATCCGACGCATTCCTCCGCTGCACAAGAGCTACATGGTACCATGTTGAAGTCTCGAACCGTGTGGACTTGAAGCGTACGCTAGGATTTGACGCTCGAATCGACGTCTGGAGAATCAATTGTCGGCTGTCCTTTTCGAGATACAACAGGATGAAGCAAGTCTTGTATAGGTCGAATGCTCCAAAGAGGGTGGTGTGTGAGTCTTTGTCGAACTCGTCAAATCTGACCCATGCAGCGAGACTGTAGCCGGTCGCGGGTGGGAAAGCTCGAAGCGTGGGAACTTCGATGGATGAATGTCCGCAAGGCCACAAATCGAACTGAATGAAAGCAGGCTGCTTCGAGCTTCGCAGCAATGTCAAGAGACTTTCTTTGGCTGATTCCGAATCTGCCGCGCGATTGAAGAGAAGTGCTACATCATCAAGCCCATCTAGACCAAATCTGCCCAATGATAGAAACAGGCTCTCAACTTGCGGCTTTAACGTAGATGGTGTGTTCGGGCTAAGTGCTGCCCTTAGGATGTCAGACAGAACACCTGTCTGCCAAAGCAATATTGTGTTTCTGGTGCTGATTTGCACAAGATCTGTCACCAGCTTTAATATCGAGGCAGCGGATTTGGAGGTACTGGGCAAGTCCGAAGAACTGAGTAGCAACCGAAGCACGATTGATATTCCGTGTGGGATTTCAATGCTTTGAAATGCGTCAATATTGGCTGCCGCAATGTCGAACTCCCTCTTGCCCAACGCAAACGCGATTAAGATGCTATACAAGGATGCAGCATCTTCCGCCGAGCCCTCTGAGCGTGGAGACTCGGTCCACATAGCATTCTGAAGGCTATACTGGAGAGAGGACCATCCATCAAGCCGCCCATGAAAATACCTCTCATTGCCTGGGTGCTGTTTGAGGGCCTCCGACAGAAGCCGCAGGAGATTTCTGATAAGAGCAGTGGCACCCTGTAGTCCACCGCGCCGAAGGTCGTCGGCTCCAAGTATCTCAAGAACTTTCTCAAAACCGCGACCGTGCCGGAATGTATCCTTGGAAGAGGTGTGCTCAGTCAATTGCAGCCGCAGTTTCTCCGCAGTCCCCGATAGGCGGTGGTTCTCGTCATTTTCTGGAGTACCTTTCTGAAAGCAAAGCTCGCGGATGAGGACCGCAGTGGCGCTGGCCTCCTCATCGGCGTTGAGGCCTCTTGAGTCTGCCCTATATCGGCTTGGGAGTTGGACTTGGGCCACGCGCAAAGCCATATCTGTCACAGTAGGACGGCCTGTTCATTGTCCTGATCTCCAGGTCAGTCAAATTGCGTTCATTCCATCCGGACTCCAGGCGGGATCCCTCTCGTGTGACTGTGTCTTTGATTTGGAACTCAAAGTGGTGATGTTGCGTATGGTGCTGTGCTGACTGGACGCAGTGGCTCAATTCGACGCTAGTGGTTTCTAAATGCAGCCACAGAGCTGGTGCCTGGGAGTGATGGTGCTCGAGTGAGGGCTTTTGTCACTTTCAATACAACCAAAAACTGAGGCGGATATCATCGAGCGTACTCGCCTTCACCATCCTGCTACAAGTCTGCTATCTGAGACCATTGTGCTCGTGAAGAACAGTACTCACGTGCGTGGAAGGTGTGGCTCAGTCTCCGCGCCAACGTCGGCTTTAAAAGGTGTGGGAGAGTTCGCTCCGGAAACAGATGACGCGCTGCAAACTGGGTCACGCTGCCTCTCCACTAGCCGCCCGATAAGAGCTCACCCGCGAGCTCCAGGTCCAGCTCTATCTCTATCTCTCCAACCACCTCCCCCATCTCACAACCATCTTCCTCCCATCAACCTCATCGACTGCATCTCCCTCTCCAGCCCATTTGTTTCTCAATTGCTCAGTGCCACACTACCTCACCTAGAACAGCAGCCATGAAGTCGTTCCTCGGCTTGACGCTGCCGCTGCTGGCGGCGGCCTCGCCTGTCATGGTCGAGTCAATCCACAATGACGCTGCACCGGTCATCTCCTCTTCCAACGCAAAGGAGATTCCCGACAGCTACATGATCAAGTTCAAGACTCATGTCACCTCAAACTTGGCCGCCCAGCACCACGACTGGGTCTCCGACCTGCACACCACCACACAAAAGGCAAAGACGGATCTCAAGAAGCGGTCCCAGACTCCCATGGTCGATGAGCTCTTCTCCGGCCTGAAGCACACATACAACATTGCTGGTGGCCTGATGGGCTACTCGGGTCACTTTGACGAAGACACAATCGAGCAGATCCGCAGACACCCAGATGTGAGTCAAATCACGTCATGCAGCCACCACGGTTGCGCGACATACAACCCCGATAATGAACAGCTCCCATTATCATTGTGACCTCGAGAGAAAGTGAGAAAACCATACTGACGTGATATCTTTATCCAGGTTGAGCTTATCGAGAGAGACCAGGAAGTCCACACTCTCGGCGACGAGCACGAGACCGAGAAGAACTCCCCATGGGGATTGGCTCGTATCTCGCACCGTGATAGCCTGTCCTTTGGTACATTCAACAAGTACCTGTACACCGCCGATGGTGGCGAGGGTGTTGACGTCTATGTTATCGACACTGGCACCAACGTGGACCACGTCGACTTCGAGGGCCGCGCTAAATGGGGCAAGACCATCCCTCAGGGCGATGCTGACGAGGATGGCAACGGTCACGGCACTCACTGCTCCGGCACTGTTGCTGGCAAGAAGTACGGTGTTGCCAAGAAGGCTCACGTCAAGGCCGTCAAGGTCCTCCGCTCCAACGGCTCTGGCTCCATGTCTGATGTCGTCAAGGGTGTCGAGTACGCCGCTGAGTCTCACACTTCAGAGGTCAAGAAGGCCAAGGATGGCAAGAGGAAGGGCTTCAAGGGCTCCGCCGCCAACATGAGCTTGGGAGGTGGCAAGTCCACTCTTCTGGACCAGGCTGTCAACGCCGCTGTTGACGCTGGCATTCATTTCGCCGTCGCCGCTGGCAATGACAACGCCGGTATGTCGATTACAAACATTCTGTCCGTCATCTGCTAATCATCTCTAGACTCCTGCAACTACTCTCCCGCCGCCGCTGAGAACGCCGTGACCGTCGGTGCCAGCACTCTCGCCGACGAGCGCGCTTACTTCTCCAACTACGGCAAGTGCAACGACATCTTTGCTCCTGGTCTCAACATCCAGTCTACCTGGATCGGCAGCAAGTACGCCATCAACACCATCTCCGGTACATCTATGGCTTCTCCTCACATTGCCGGTCTCCTCGCCTACCTGCTCTCCCTGCAGCCAGCCAAGAGCTCCGCCTACGCTGTTGCGGATATCACTCCAAAGAAGCTCAAGTCAAACCTCATTTCCATCGGCACTGTCGGTGTTCTCTCCGATGTTCCAAGCAACACCGAGAACATCCTCGCCTGGAACGGTGGTGGCTCGTCCAACTTCACCGACATTGTCCATAAGGGTGGTTACAAGGGTGAGGCCAAGCCTAACAGCGAGGATCTCTCCGAGAAGGTTGGTGACTTCGCTAAGAAGATTGAGGACTTTGAGCACAAGATGGAGGCCGACCTCAAGGACTTCATCCACAGTCTCAAGACTGAGTAAACTGTGTGGCGCAGCTCTTACTCCCGAAGCTTCATCGTGGATGAAGATCTTTGGTAACGCAAGGATTTGAACGAATCAGGACGCAGTATTGGTGCCGTGCATAACTAGCACGTACTGATGCTCCTTTATGAAGATTGCATAGATGGTGGAGAGCTTCCATTTATTTACTTGATGTACGCGGGTCTTATCAGTGACCTGCCACATAGCACGGTATGGCGCAAGAGAAGGGTGAGGATACCTGCATGGAATGGAACCTTTGTACGATGAGCGACAGGTAGTCCAATGCTGCGACTTGAACATTTGTCCTTTCACCTCGTTACTGTTGTCTCAATGTCACTTCACTACTCTCTAGTCCAGCAAGATGAAACCCTCAGGCAACTCCCTCCCTTCCAACCAAGCTTGCACACACTCAGCAAACAGCTCAGGCTCCTGTCTGAACCAAGGATGCCTCATGTTAGGATGCGATCTGGGTTCAACTCGATGTAGGGGATGAGTTGGTCTTCTGATGAGGTCAGGGAGGGTACATTCACTTCTGAGGCCATTGGCGAATTCGTTCTTTTTGGATAGAAGCGGAAAACGATGCTCAAAGATCAAGTCAGCGACCGGAGCTCGTGCTCGATGCTGTTTCTATTGCTTACATCAAAGGCGTCGCCTTGGTCTTCCGCTGTTAGTGGTAGTAGAATGAGAGCTGAGGCGGGTCAAAGTCAAATGATCTTGCTGCCAACCCACATACCTTCCGGCATGGGGTGAATTGAGGAAGAAGACGTTGTCGATTAACCAATGCCACAACCACGCATGATTGATTAAAAGGGTATCTAGATTGTACACCAGAAGAAACGAGTCGGAATGAATAGAAGAGATTCCACTTCCGCCCATAATCGTGATCGCTTCACGGAGTCTCGCTCCTTATCGAAGGATTTGAGGCAACGTTCCAGCCGCGTATGTACAGGGTATCAACGAGAAGCAAAAAGGTCGTTTACCCTTCAATGAGCCACCGATCGTAAAGTCCTCCGAACTCGTAAAAGCGTCGCTCATCTCCAGTCTCCCCAATTAAGCTCTCCACCCACTCACTGCCTGTGTAGCTGCATCCTCCCCACGATGCGGAATCATCGGCTCAGAAATCTCAAACGCATCGATCAACTTTTGCCAAGTCTCGTAGTCGATTGAGAAGACCGCTTGATGCTTCATCGCATCTTTACTCCTCTTTGGCTGGGCACTTTCCTCTCCATTTTCGCCCTCAGCTCCTTCTAGGACTCTCAAGAACGGCATTCCATCTTCTCCATTCGTTTCAACACCCACAGCTCCCTCTTTGATTAAGAATGATATGTAGAAGAAGTTCTCCACCGTTTCACCAAAACTGTGCGGGTTTATGGCGTAGTCGAAGAGGCCAGGACCGCCATCTCTGGTAATACGATATTCTTTGCAGAAAGCGGCTTCGTCGATAGGGATGTTCTGTTCTTGCATTTCGAACATGGCTTGTTCGGCACGGTTGACATGATTCCTGATGTGGCGATGAATGCGACCGCATATAACTGTGAGCGTGTTCTCGTCTTGAGCAGCTCCGGCTTCACGCGTCAGAGCTTCTGGACGGGCTTCTTTGGAGGTGTCTTTGCCTTGTCTTGCACGACGTTGTGTCTGAGCGCGGACTTTCTTCTCGACGGATAGAGGACCCAATAGGAAAGATGGGCAGGCGGGCCGAGTGTTATAAGGGAAACAAGCATTTGCACCGAGAAGTTCCCAATCCAAAGCTTGCATATTGTCTTCATCGTTGTCATCGTCGTCATCCCGAGTCTGGGTTCGTCTCCTTTGCTGGGTGGCTGTTGGTGCATCACTGTCGACGTGTCCGCCATTCTTCATGTAATTGATACATTTTGAGACGAATTCGCCAACATCTACACCCGTACTGGCGTCTCCGTGAATAAGCTGAGTGGTGGATTTGTGTAGTACATCCGTCAAGTTGACCATAATGTGGGCATCCAGGAGAGCGTCGCCCGTCTGCTTGACATGCTTGAAATAGTGGTTGGCGCTGTCGATGTGCCCTCTGATCAGCTCAGGTTTGCGGATGATCTCGTCGCGGTTCTCTACCGTTCTGTCAGTGCTAAACAAGGTGGTTTTCGAGCCGTCAGCAACTCACCAACGATATCACGATCCAGTTTTCGCGATTTGCGTTTCACTTGTTGTCTTTTCTTGCGGTCTTGGTTGGGATCGTAGTATTTGGTAAACTTCTTCATTTCTTCGTCTTGAGAGTCGACATCCTCCTCTCCGTCCTCTTCGTCCTCCTCATCTTCTAAATCCTCGGCCTGTGTCGCCGACCTGCGCTTTCTCTTGTGCGCAGTGGAAGATGGCGCCGCTTCCTCCGATGTAGGGGTAGGCAAACTTGATCTGCCTGGCGGTTGAACCATGATTGGCCTTTTGTCGCGTCTTGGATCTCTTTGCGGGTCGTAATTTTCCTGGTCCGACGCGTTGCTGGACGGCGGAGCGGTGGCGGCGGCACGGGAGCTTTCTCTGATCGACGGCCGCGTGTTTAATCTTGCCATGACTGCGTAGCAAGTGAGAAGGGGGATATGGCTAAGTCCACTGCTGCCACTAATTTGACCGCCAGAAGTGTCTCGGGTGGTCGCGGGAGCCTGGGAGGAAGTTGTTTGTTGATATTGGAGGAGGGTGTCACATCAATGCAGCGGCGGTGTAACAGAAGAGCGGTGATGTCCAGCGGCGACAACGACAGTGAGGGCGGCGCGAGTGAATGAGGGAGGTGTCGTCTTGTCCCGCCGTCGTCAGAAGTTCGCGCGGGTTGCGACGCGTCTGGTGGTCAATTACGCAATTTACATGGAGCATAACAATAGCCTAATGGGGGCGTAACGACGGAAACGCTAGCGTTATCAATAATTCTACACCTTGGTCGATTACTCCTACGCAGTGGCGGCCGCCGTCGTCACCCAGGTCTCCGCACGCTCTTCAAAACTGCTCCATGGTCACTGTGCTCCCAGCAAAACCCCTCCGCGGTCGTTGCGCAGGTGGACTATCACAACTCACAGCGAAGGTCGCCCGTGGCGCTACCACGTCACTTCACTGTCTACCGCCTCACTGTGCGCTTCTGGGCCGTCCGCTCGTCTCTTTCCTTCCAACTTACACTAAAAGCTCATAGCGTCAGACATGCTCGCATTCCCATCTTCAGCATGTACACTTTGAGTGATGAGGCTCCTTGATTGGCGTGTTGCGATATGATACGCACATTTCATCTTTTGCCTTGCCTCATCTCATCACAGCCTCAACTTCAACTTCGCCATTGCGTGCTTCAGACCTTTCTCTGAATGCAATCCAGATTCACAAACACAGAAAGAGCGCAACCAGTCAAATAAATGCCCTGTCACTTTTGTGGCGTTGGCGCAGCTTTCGCAGCTGAGGGTGCTTCACTACCAGAATGCTCAGCTTACAGGCACTTACAGCATCTCACCATCCGACTTGTCAGCGTATCTCGAGGTTATGCTTTTCTCCTACAGAGCTGTCGACGACGAAATACACGAGATAAGAGTCCTAGATGCTCTTTCAACGGGCTCTGCCGAGGAAGCTATGTCTTTCCACATTCGCCACGTCTCCTTGGACCTTTCACCGCCTCCCAGTACGAGACCATCTCATATAATTGGGGGGATCCAAATCCGTGCAGTCACATCCTACTTGATGGCCATCCTTTCCCTGTCCCATTGCATACAGATTTGGCCTTCTGATGCGCAACTGGACGCCAGGCAAGAACATTATGGATTGACGCCGTATGTATTAACCAGAATGACATCAAGGAGCGAGAGCAGCAAGTTGCTATGATGGGTTTGGTGTATTCTCCATCTGCGGGGACTTTAGTATATTTGGGAGAGAAAGGTATGGATCACGCTAGACCACAACGACTGAACTCATAACCTGCAGACCACACTACCGAGCGAGCCTTTGATAAACTGGCTCAAATTCATGATGAAATAACAGCCGAAGTAGGCCAAGGTCGAAGCTTACACGATTTGCTACAACCACCAGGAATCCGTGGGAGATATGCTCGGTCTGCTCATTCTATGCGGACTACCATCGACGAGGAGGCAATAACGACATTTTCTCGCGACCATGGTTTTGGTAAACGTCTCTGCAGGCTTTCTGCGAACATGCTAACAAAAGTGCTCCAGCCGTGTATGGGTGATACAAGAAATTGCGGTAACAGCGCAAGCAACCTGTCTTTGTGGCGAGATTGAGGCTGCTTTTGTCGATATATTGGATTGTGCTGTTTTTCTATCAGAATATCATGGCAACCGCCTACCAATGAGACTTCATGAGTCGCATTTGAAAGATGCTAGCAACATGTGGATAATGGCTAGACCGTGTTCGCGACGAAGTTCAATGAGGCTGGATACCATTCTGTCTCGAGTACGGAATCATCGAGCATTTGATGCACGGGACAAAGTGTTTGGCATTTTGGGAATGTACGCTTTGGGTACCACTATGGACACTGGCCTTGGATCAAGATTGCTTCTACCCGACTACAGCAAGTCTACAGCAGAGGTGTACAGGGATGCCGTACGACACTCAATAATGAGCTCAGATGGGGACGAATTATACCTCTTGAACATGATCTCTCATAAAGATGGGCTCGAGATACGGGCTGATGGCTTTTCGTCCTGGGTGCCACGGCTTGACCGCGAATACAAGTTTCAGGTGCGTACAACGGGGTAAATCTTTTAGAGATGTGATACTGACTGTACGCAGGTCGATGGAAGCCACATGTTCAGTCATAATTCTGTTGCCTCGATCGAGAAAGTAGACAAAGCACTTGCAGCGTCGACCGCTAACAGTGACGTTCTACGTCTCAAAGGTCTTCTAGTGGCTGAAGTTTCAGTCGTGTCGAGTACACGCGATGAAGCTGTGGTACAGACAATTGACAATCTGATCGCGTGGCTGAAGTCCATACAAGACCTAGCACGGGAATGCAATGGTGGTGCACCAACCCTAGCACGAACTCTGGTCGGGGATACCAACAATCTGATGCAACGCAGCAGCCGCGGCCAATATCTCAAAGCATACAAGGAAATGTGCTCTATGCTCCAGCGCCGTGAGTCTCCTGGTCGATTGGGAGTACTGGCCCAAGTAAAAGCACGCCTGGAGACATATGAGTACTGGACCAATTGCATCGCTGCCTCTCATTCGAGGAGGATTATTAGAACTAGCGACCGCAACCTTGGTACGCACTTTTTGCTACACAAACTTCGTCTCATTCAGTTGACTATCGATAGGCCTCGCACCAGGCATAACCAGGCCAGGCGATATCATAGCGATGCTAGACGGCAATCTTTACCCGTCCGTTCTGCGAACAGATGGCGATTGCTACCTTTTTCTTGGTAATTGTTATGTTGATGAGGTCATGAAATGGCAGGAAGAGCACGAGAACGTCCACGAGAGACTGAAGCGAAGATCGAAGCAGATCTTTGATTTGCAATGAACTGCTTTCGCAAGAATGGTTCGAACGAGATCCTCCTTGGAACATATACTCGTCAACCTCATACTGTACGCTGACAATTCAACAAGGCAGCCTACCAACATTGAGGTGTGCTCAGAGGCCCTTCGCACTAAGAAGCAGTTCGGCTTGTTTCGATCCTTGACGCTACACGGCTAGCAACACCCATGTCACCCCTGCGGCCCTCCTCTGACCACTTTCAACGACGGTCGTGCGACTCATTCGCTCTTGTGTCCACATCCGAGTGCCGCGCACATCCAACACTGGTCACGATTCGGACCCAGCCAAGGCCTTGTCCCAGATCTCTCCAAGCTCCTCCACTCCTTCTGACTTCCTGTCTTAAGAGACCCTCGAGGTCTTTCGGCCCTATTACCACTGCCCAGACTTTTATACTACGAATGCCCAGACGCTAATGAGACTACGCTATACGCCAAGCCCGATCGCGAGACTGAGCCGATGTTTCCAATGACAGAGAACATCAAGACCAGTAGGCTAGAATGCGACAAAGTCGCCCATTGAAGCCGACTACTCAAGATCTCGCGCCTCCCGAGCACCTGGCAACACCTCAAGCAATTCAATACAGGCCGACATTGAAGCGACGGACACGTCGACCAGAATCGGCAACCCGCCGTAGCCAAGATATACCACGTTTTTCTCTCAACCCATGCATCCTTGTCCCCGAATTACTGGCTTCTCCGTGTGGGGCAACCCCGGTACCCCAAGACACGCATCGCGCTGAAGATCCGCCGCGGGAAGATGTATAAAAGAAATCTCAGCATCCTCCGATTGCACTTTCCACCTCTTGCGCACTCTTCAGGAGCATCATCTTCACCATGGTCGGTGCAGTCAGCTCAGGTGGTCTAAACCTCAACATCAACTGGAGTCACCATCGATGGGCAATCTTCTACTGTTTCGTTGCCACCATCGGTGCACTCTGTTATGGTTATGATGTACGTTATTCTGCTTAAGAGACAAGAGACGTGCGCTGACTTGTGGGACTCGCCACAGTCAATCTATTATACTGGTATCCAGGGCATGGAACCCTTCAAGCGAGATTACGGCGAAGCAAATGCCCCTGGGTCCAAAGAACCATATTCTTTAGGGACCGTGTTCCTCTCTGTCTCGGCATCGATCATCTATGCGGGAGAATTCATTGGCGCCATCCTCGCGGCTCCCATCAACGACAAATACGGACGAAAAGCGGTCTTCGCGAGCGCTAGTGTTTGCATTATCATTGGTGCTATCATCCAGCTTTGCTCGTATTCGATCGCAGGGGTTTTCTACGTGGGCAGAGTATTCGTCGGCTTGGGCGTTGGGCAGTTTACTGCTACTTGTTTGATCTATGTTGCGGATGTGGCACCGACGGTCAGTTTGTTGGAGTCGATGAGGTCGGGGTTCATACTGATCTCTTGCAGGAAATTCGTGGACCGGCACTTATGTGCTTTCAGTTCATGCAAAGCATTGCGCAGTTGATTGGAGCATGCGTGAACCGTGAGTTTGAAGAAGATAAAACTTAGTGGATGCCATGTGGATGCTGACACCTTATTCTTGCGATTAGAGGGAACGGAGACAATCGACGGCACAGCTGCTTACCGTCTGCCTGTTGGCCTCCTCTGCCTGCTTCCCCTCAGTATGCTCGTTCTCCTCTTCTTCATTCCCGAATCGCCGGCCTGGTTTATGTCAAAAGGTCGCAGAGAGGCGGCCGCAGCATCGCTCGTAAAGATCAACCGTAGCAGACCCGATTACCACCCCGAACCTGATCTTGTGGTCATTGAGGATGCCGTGCAGCTTGAGGCAGAAATGGAGTCGGAATCCAGCTGGGCGAGTCTGATTAAGGATCCCATCGAGAGGAGAAAGTTGTTCTATGCATGCGGCGTCATGTTTGTCCAGCAAATCAACGGCATCCAATTCTGGTACACGTTAGTATTTTGCAGAAACGGAGAGGTCTGATGTGTCGCTGACCTTGCATTTCAGATATGGAGTCATCTTTGCTCAGTCAATTGGTGTGGGCGAGCCTTTCACCATCAACACAATCATCTACGTCGTACAGATTGTGACTGTAGGGCTTGCGGTTATTTTTGGGAACAAGATCAATCGGAGAACGAATCTGTGAGTACAAGCATGTATGAAACGCATGTACTTCGCTCTAACAATCTGTTCAGGCTTGTTTGCACCACGGGCATGATCATTTCGCTTCTCTGTGTTGGTGGACTTGGCGTCACCGGTGAGAAGGATGAGCTTGGAGACAAAGTGTTCACTCGTGGCATCGGGATCGGCATCGTGTGCTTTGCGTGCGTCAAATTTCTAACATGTCCTGCCTTGCTTGTACCATGCTGACAGCTCCCAGATACTTCAACATCGTCTTCTACAACTTCTCCATTGGCACTCTCTCCTACACAATCGCATCGGAAATGGCAGTGGGACGAAACAGAAACAAGATCACGGCGTGCGCGCTTGGCACCTTCTTCTTCACCGTGTGGATGATGGTCTTCACATCCCCTTACCTGTACTACGACGCGGATCTCGGTCCGATGGTGGGCTTTGTCTATGCGGGCCTTTCTGTGCTTTTGTTGGCCTATTCATGGTTTTGCGTGGGTGAGACAACGGGAAGGACAAATGCCGAGCTGGAAAGGTTCTTTTCGGATCGCATTCCCGTCAGGCAGTGGGCGACGCATGTGTGGGCTGATGATTTCGCAAGCAAGATTGAGGCTGAGAAGGCAGGTGAGGGAAGGGTGGAGAGTGTTGTCGAGATGGCCAAGTCATCAGAGATCAAGATGTGATGGAATGGACTACTCAAAGAGCATACATCATGAAGAAAGGAAGTGCACTCATCGATATCGTGCATGCGAAGTGAGTCTTGATTCGCTCACTTCCTTTGGCATCGAGTGGAAGCTGTTGGAAGCTTCTCTGTCCTGAGTCATGGCTCACACGAAGTCCAGCGTTGATGGACGCGAGGAGCATTCGTGAGTACATTGTATGCGCCTGCTTGCAATGTCCAAGCAGGCCTCTGCTTAACTCTGCAGAGTTTTACAGCCGACAAAACACACCCAACTCCCTTGCATTTCTGTTGAGGTGGCACAGCAGAGCGCAACCTATCAGACTTTCACTTGCGTGGCCCCGCCGCTCGGGAGTACCCGCATCACTTCACCTCCTCAAGAAGCACTCCTCCTTTTCTTCCTGACTCCTCCTCATTTCAACTTAATTTCATCTCACAAAACAGCCGACATGGACGACCAGGAGGGCTCTCGGAAGAAAGCGCGTACATCATCACTCGCAGCAAGCATAGGTGATCTGCTATCAAGTGGCAAGTATAGCGACCTGGAGATAAGATGCGAAGGGAAAAGCTTCAAAGTCCATCGCAATATCGTCTGTGGATGGTCTGATGTCATGGATAAAGAGTGTGATGGTGGCTTCGTGGAGGCTCAGACGAGAATCATCAAGCACTCCGTTTTCGACTCCTCAACCATGGACCGAATGCTCCAATTCATGTACCGCAATGATTATCAGCTAGAGCCTGTGTGCCCAACTTCTCCAGATCCAGACTTCAGCGCGGAGAATGAAACCCCTTTCGAGGAGCCTGCATCCGAATTGTTCGACGACAGAGCGGAACAGGAGAACGAGCTTGCGATCCACGTCTACGCTTATGCCATTGCGGATTACTACGAACTGCCCGCACTGCAGGAGCTGGCCGTGAAGAAATTCCACATCGCGAAGCCACTTCGACTCAAAACCAGTAATATCGACGAGTCGGCGGAGACTATTGCCGAGATTGCCTCAGTCGTCTACGCAAGTACTACCAATCAGGCTGTTGACCTGCGCGGGGAGATGGTCTCGCTCGTTTTGGACAATCAACGTGTAAGTGCCTCTCGAAACAATTATCTTCAGGCTTAGAAGTCTGTAGCAAGAGCTGCCAGTGTGCGTCGTTGATCAGCCTTCGAAATGGACTGAGTATGCGTCGTGCGGACGACTAATCACTGACTAGGCTTCGCTTGATCGCCAGCTCTTCATGCACGCTCTGGCCACTCGCTCGGATCTCCAAGAGTTCGCCGTGGACATCCTCGCTCAGTCCACTGCTCGTTATCGCGAAGCTCAGACGACAGCCAACCAAAAAGTATTGGAGTCGTTCAACATGGCCAAAAAGCATATGCTAGATTTACGTGCGGCTACTGCGCGAGTCGAAGAGCTCACAGTTCGGCTGAGAGCTGAGCATCAAGTTATCGACGATATGCGGCTCGATTGCCTGGCCAAGGACGGCGAAATCGACAGGCTAACAACGCGATTGAGAAGTCTTCAACGAATCCGATGATCATTCGGCTTGCTATACCGTGATTTTGCTGTTCGTCTCGGCCGGTTGGCACTGCTCAGATGCTGGAATGCCACCCGCTACCGCGGGAATTTTGGAGACCTCACACACCAAAGTACAATCTATTCGGAGATGCAGAGGGTTCGAAGCTGCTCAACCGTATCCCACCATCACGGTGTTACTCGGACTTTCATGTTGGTTTACAGCGCTAGATGATGGTAGAAAGCAGGCTCTGAATAGCTGCCTAAAAGCTCGCTTTGGATGTGACAGTTTGATGTACGAGGATCATGAGTAACGATTGATGACAAAAGGGATGAGGGACATGACGGAAATGAACAGTAAGGCGTCAGCTTGTTTTCTTGCCTTCGCGAGATGATCATTACTAAACTCAAACATCATGGTCAACAGTCTCTCCTTATTTGTACATCTTGTTGCATCCTGATCCACAATTCCAAGATAGGACCACCTCAAACCCTCAATGTCGAAACAGTGACAGCATCGGGCTTCACGTAGCTGATCAAAGTGGTTCTGGTCTCAACAGGGGCAATGGTGGTGTGCGTGTAAGACCACTTCTCAGCTGGCTCTACAGTGGTGGTTGGAATTTCCACTGGGTGCATCGACACGGTAGACCCGTAAGTGTCAATCGGTCCGCTGGTTGTGATGAAAGCGGAACACACAGTGTAGGTGTGTGTGCTTGTTGGATTAGTCCGGGGAGATTTGCAGATAATCTCGCATTTCGGGCCCGGATTCGTGTAAAGCACACAGCCGTGGCAGTCTATTGATGTTGTAACTTGAGTCGCGGGCGCTTCGCAGCAGCCCACATTTGGTTCGTTAATGGCCGTCGTGCATTGCTGAGCTGAAGTCGCGTCGGCCGATGCCAGAAGAGTCAGAATGATCGAGATAAACATTTCCGAATAGTTGCTGCAGTAGTCTTCCAAACGAGTGTGATGCAGCTGGAGTTTGTGTTGCGTGTGGAGTGACAACGGATTTGGTGGATGAAGGCTTGGATCAATCCGAGAACGATTTCTCGTTAGGTGGCCGGTCCTAGAATGAAGGGACCATTGACGAATGATTTAGCTTGCTGTGTTCTCATTGAGTTCATTTATGCAATGGGTTTCGGCGGCCATTCTTGACTGACTGCCTTCTCACATTCCTCAGATACCGTAGGCATGTCGCCACGCGGGCAGAGCCGTGCGGCTTTACGGTGCAGGCAATACCTGCAAGCCTTGGTGCACGAAGTGCCATCAAATACCAATTGAAGTCTGGAGGATGTGCTTTCTGGAACAGTAGATGTCCGTTGCCATTCAAAGTGGTCTAGCCTCATACTGACGTGCAGCATAGTAACTGTATACCTTCGCCGTCTTCACACGCAGGTGCTTTCCACGCCAGATGAAAAATCCTGCGAACGATAGAGTAGTCAAGGCAATAGCGCCCATGATGTTGAAAACATTACCCACTCCCATTCCAGCAATCCAAGGGTTGAGTGCGAAGACGAAGATTGTGGACAAAGTGTAGCGGCAGAAGTTCAGTGCTGTCAAAGCATCTCCAACGATTTCTGAATGTCGTCAGTACGTAGATCTCCGACGGCGATGCTCAAGACTTACCGTTGTATGCATCCAGGATATATGTCAGAGCCAGGGATTGCAGCGGAGCACTGCCAAACAAGCAAAAGCCGTAGGCAGTCGCAACCTGGATCCATGGCCACCCGTTATTGAGAGAGTAGCCAAACCACCAGGCACCTGCGATTTGAAACGGTACGAAGGGAATGAAGACCCAGAACCTCATCTCAGGCTCGTAAATTCCATTGTTGCGTTTTGCGAGTCTGATGACGACCCAATCACTTATTGGACCGCAGATCAGTAGTCCGAGCGTGCTTCCAATGACTATCGAAGGTCAGCCATATGCCAAGATACCGTGTCTGGAATTCTTACATGGTGCAAGGCTCATCAGACCAATCTGATTGGCACTGAAGTTGTATCTATACTATCGTCAATATGGATATCAGGTTCCTCCGAAAGACGATCAGACATACGGAGGGTCAAGCATAAGAGTGCTCAAAGCAGTGGTCTGGACAGTCGAGTATGCAAGCACAATCGCATAAACGCAAGAGCAAAAGAAGACACCCGGGATCTTCACAAGAATGACAAAAGGTTGCCAAGCATGTCGAAAGAACTCGGGCCAGGTTCCTGGCGATATTGTAGTAAGGGCCAGCTTTTGCAGATAGGTCTTCCTGGGGATGTCAGGGTTGAGCTGGATCGTGTTGAGCTTTTCGGTTTCTCCAACACCTTGCTCTGAATCTTGGTCGATCATCGGCGTTACAGTGCCCTTGACATCTTTACAGTCACCGTGAACCTGACCAGGAATGTCCGGAACAGTCTTTATACTACCTTGTCGGCCTTCCAGAGTTTCAACATGTAAGAATTTCGATTCTTCAAAGGCGAAGAAGAAGGCGATAAATTGGATACCGAAGAAGATGGTGCACCACCACCAGACCCATCTCCATCCCTGGTTCGTGGTAATAAATCCTGCAGCGACAATAGCAAGGTAGCTTCCGACTTGTTCCGCCCAGACGTAAATTGCATTCTTGAGCCCTCTCTGGTGAACAAAGTAGATGTCGGCGATTGTCATCTGGATGAGCACGTTGGAAAGCGCTCCCAACCAACATTGAACAGAGTTGACACCCCACCAGTCGCCCGCAGTCATGGTCCTGGCGGCCCAGATCGAGACAGCGAATTGGCCTACACTGCTGATAACATACACCGGTCTAAGACCCAGCTTGAGAGCGAAAGGTATAAGCATTGGAGGTCCGACTGCTAGTGTTGCGCATCCTATGGCGTATGTGTTGGTCAGAGTGGCATCGCTAAAGCCCAACTCGTCGGCCAGAGGTCCCCACGTCGGCGAGGTTGCATTGATGAATGTAGTTACCATCATTGCATAGAAGCAGGCCAGAGTGTAATTGATGGTTTTCTGCCATTTTCTCCAATTGAGTGGATCGTTGGGATTGTCAGTTGGCCTGGGCTGTAAGACGATTTCTGAATCTTTCGATTCCTTTCCTAACAGCTGAGCTAGCTTGACAGTTCCTGGAGGCCATGCCGGATCGCACGCTGCATCGAGGTTCGCCATACTGATGATCGTCTCGTAAAATTAAGAATGGTAAAGAAAGATGTGTTGAGAAAAGACGACCCAAGAAAAGCAGACTGACGATAACAAACCATAGCGGCGACGACGCCCGGATATGAGTCGATGCGGCCATGACAGGAAGCTGAAAGGACCTGCCTCGTAAGTCGTGGAGATAGAGAGATAAGCCGGAAAGACATACCAAAAGTGGAGCTTGCGATCTTCACTGGGGGGGAAGTCACATTCGGGTACCGCCCGGCGAGGGACGCTTTCTCGAAGCACCGGAGAAGTTCTGTGCAGCTCGAGAAGACGGTGGTGGGAACGTCTGTGTCAGTTCATGGGATGTGGCTGCCTTGCGTTGCTTCAGCATGAGGAGCTGGAAGAACGACCGGCAAAGCAGCACGGACCACGCGCCATGTCCTTCCACTATCAGCGGCAGCCGAGAAGATGCAACCAAGGTCCACCGGGGAGAAGTAGAATCGTTTGTCGCTGCTGAAGTGTAGTCATACAGTTTGTCAGTGGTGGTAGAGGTGAGATGTCTTTGTAGGAATCTTGAGATCAAATGGCAAGGATTCGGCTTGGCTTCCTTGGAATGTTCTTAGGGTTAGGGTTGGGGTAAGCAGAATTATCGCTTCGGTCAGCGGTGTCGAGTATACTCGATGTCCACAGCGTGTTAGGAGTCTTAAACCTTGAGACCACATCAGAAATTGATGGCTGGGTGATCGGGATGACTCTTTCCAACTGAGCGTCTTTCTGTTGACACATTATGAGAGCGATAGGCCACAGTGACCAGGATAAGAAGGGCATCGTAGACTGCCACCCGTATCATAAAAGGTGACAATAGTGCACAGCTATGTTCAATGACTTTGCAAGATCTATATGAAAGCCGATCCAACCATCTTATTCCTGCCACCAAAGCATCGTACCCATACCTGAAGAAAGAATACCAAGTACCCAAGCCACCACTTACAATCCAACCCAACAGTATCAAAACCCTCACCAACCGTCTCTCAAACAAAAGCCCCAACATTCTCCTTACTCTTCCCATCCAACCAACTCGTAACCATTCTCTGTCCAGGCGAACGCTGAGGAGAATTCCTCACCACAGGAGCGTTCGTCGAACCTTTCCTTACAACCTTCTTCTTTTTGCTCCCAAGCCACTCCGAACTACTGACAGAAGGAATCGCACTCCCCTCAAGCTCCGCCGGTCTCTGGTTCTCGTAGTTGCAACCAGAAGAGGCATACGGTCCGGCGTAGATATTCAGCAGAGTATGATCTTCCAACATATTCGGTTCCGCAACCTTGCGTCGCACTTCAAGAGGTTTGGAGCGGTCGGCAGCATTGTTCTTGTAATTGACACGAAGCTCATAAGCTGATTTTGGTCGATTGAAGCTTTTGTCGGAAGCCTTCATGCCAGTAGGCATCGCAGAAACAGGATCAGACTTCGGTGGAGCACATTCAGCAGCGCGAGCGGCAGCTTCAATCTCAGCGATAGACTTGGGTTTCGATAGCGTCCGATGGCGACTAGCCGCAGCGCTGTGAGAATGTAGTGCGGATTCAATACTCGGTTTGCGGCTGCGGGCCATGGAATGCAGGCCACGGTACTCCGCTCCACAAGCACTGTCAGGTCTCAATCCCACACTTTGCTGGCTGGAATTGCGACTGCGGTTGATAATAGGGTAGCGACCATTCATACTGGCGCCAGATGTAGGACGTGAAGGTTGCTCGTCATCGGCGAAAGTACTTCTCATCTCGTCTGAGAGCCACTTGCGCCAATCTCTGCTGGACTGATGTCTGTGAGCATGTTTTGGTCCCGGAGAGATATCATACTTTCGCACCTCGCGGCCTGTGATTGTGATTGTGGTCATACCAACATCATCTGGGGTGTCTGGTCGAGGGGAGGCTCCATCAGTTGCACGAGAATACAGGCTGGGAGAGATGACATTCGCCCGAGAGGCGTAGGGCAGGCCTTGCTGTGGTGATCGTGCACGGTCGCGATGGGAAAGCGACGGGAGCTCATAAGGGTTGTCGACCATCTGTGGGCTCAGTCTACCTGTTGTGAGAGCAGTCGTCCAGCGGTTCTCGGCCCTTTCTTTCCTCTTTAAGAGCTGCTCCTTTGATGGAGGAGGTGCTTTCACGGCATGGCTACGCCTCAGTGCACTCTTCGGGGTGCTGTCAGAAGGAGACTCGACTTCATGATGTATCACAGTCCGGTCAGCTTCGGCGCTAGCAGCTTCCATTACTGGAGCCAACTCAGGAGTCACCGGCCGGATGGTGTGCGCCAAATGATCGCCGCTCCTCAGACCACCACTTGCGGACCTGTACCTGTTCTGTGATGACATGCTCGATGTAAGAGCCGATGACGTGCTGTACTGCCTTTGTGACGGCAACGTTGCGAGTGCTGATGTGTTTCTCTCACCCGGCGATTCCCTTCTTTCGACCGGCGCAGAGACATTGACTTCATTCGCATCCTCTGCGGACCGAGAGATCCCGATACGGCTTTGAAGAGCTGAAAACAAACCATGACTCTCACCAGAACCTCTCAAATCTGTCTTGCTGGCACGACGAAGCTTGTTTCGGATCGGTCGACCGAAGAATGAGCTGGCTTTGCGCAGTGTAGACGCACTTTCACTCCGATGGAGAATGGCTGACTCAAATGGCTGTGTACTTGGACTAGCCTCCTGATGCTCGATTATAGTTATGTCAGGCTCATCACCAGCGCCAGGAATGGCAAATGGTCCATTGGCCGTGCGGACACTGGAAATGGGTAGCGTGGAGTTGGCCCAACTGGTCACTCTTGATCTTGAAGTGCTGTCTTGGGCAGTACTGGCAGCACTTTGAGTGGTAGCAGACTTCTGCTGATGAGACGGCTTCGGATCCTCGGCTGCTACAGTCATAAATGGATCGGTATAGTCTACCATGGAGGCCTCGCTGATGTCGACGTCTCGAACAGCGAAATGGAAGTCTTTGGCGTGGACATGCTGAGCGGGGATAGACATCTTCGAGGCCTTGCGGAATACCTTCTTTAGTCTACCTTTCAGCGTATCTGAAAAGTTACGAGTCTTGCGTTGCTCGATCTTGATGCCTGGAATGCCACCCAGCGATAGCCCGGGATCGGGTACTGCAGTCTTACTGCCGGCGTGGTTGAAAGGTGGCAGGGCGGTATCGTAACCAGCAGCGCGTTTCTGAAAACTGCCCAGGAAAGACTTCCTTTGCCGAACCCGTTTGGGAAGCTGAAAGTCGTGTGTCTCGATCTCCTGATCTAGCACTTTGATCGGCATTTGCACGCTTTTTGCTCTCTGGTCCTGCACGAAATCGCTGAGATGGTCCAGGTGTCCGGCATAGCCATCGTCTTGCTCTTCTTGAAATGGAGAGGACAGCAGGACTGATGCCCGTTTCTCCGGAAGCGCCGAGTACCTGGGTGCTGGGCTGCCGTCTGCATAACCAGAAGTACGCTTTCGCAGGGGAGGAGCTGCAAGAGACGGAGCCAAGTCCACAGCAGTGGCGGCTGGCGGAATGACAGATCTCGGCCGTGTAACGACAGTCTCTTCATCGGTCCCACTTCTAGACTGTACAGGCGTGCTGGCATGAGACTGGATCGGTGCTTTGGCTGCTTCACCTTGTATAGATCGCCGTCTTGCATCGGCAAAGTGGCTTCCTTCAGATCGGCCAGTGTTCTGACTTCGTCGACGGTTTGGCCTGGGTCTGGATTCGAGGCCTGACGATTCGTTCGCTCTGGCATATGCCTCAACAGCTGCAGCCTCAGCTTGTCGACGCAGGAGGAAAGGGTCGGTATTGGTCGACAGTCGCTGGTGTCCATGGACAGGAGGGTGCGTAGATGAGTTGGATTTGGCGCGGCGTATGCGATCGGTGGCATTGCTGCTCGACCGCGAAAGCATGTTGGTTGAGATCGTGGATTTACGGACGTTTCAAGACAACCGGAAGATGTCGCGGTGGGGATGTATTGTTGACATCTCGAGGTGATATCGAGCAGGTCCGCACCTCTTACCAGGCGATGCTCCGGTGTTGTGGAAGGCATAGATCGATCTGACTTACTGTTGAGGATGTTACGATGGTGGTGTTGCTGCACTTACCGTAGCCCTGCATTGCTTTCGCCTGCCGGTATCCTACCAATACAGACACCCGTGGACATTACCGCATCGTACATGTATACATGGAGGTCGCTGTGTCGCATTGTCGCGTTCGTGGCACCTGCCTCTCCGAAATGATTGTTACTTCCCATCTGTTCTTTTGATCGCCTTGTAACTTCCAAACTGTGTATTATCCAGGACAACAGAGATGAAATCTCAACGCCAACGCCACGAATTGGACAATAGAGTGGTCTCGACTCTGACGTGGTGTTTGTACGTTCTTGCAGTCGTAGTCGCAGGAATTGAGGTGTTATACCTCATGGGCTTCGTTCGGAGACATCGCCTCCGTTCTCGAGGAGGCTTCTGCAATGGTAAGGTACCGTATGATTGAGGGATGTGTGTATGACAGTGAGACATTCAGACCATGCGATGAGGTGGATGTGCATGTGGATGCCGCCCCTTGTCCCTCGTTGCGCGTGAAGCCGACGTCGCGTGGATTTGTGCCTGTGACATGATTCATGCTGCAGGTGACGATAACAACCTGCACAAAGCTTCTATTTCTATACGGACGTATATCGCTCAAACCCTTTTCGCACCTCATTGTCGCCTAAACACCTCGCACTTCATTCCGCCCGCTGGTCTGGATGGCAGCGGCATACCATCTCCGCTTCGTGACCGTTGGCGATTTCCACCCGCCATAGAACTAAGCATCACGCATGGCCGACCTCCCGTTTCCGCCCACCGCAACCTTTCTCGCGAACGACTCGGCGAGCATCAAGAGCATGGCCGTCATGGATCTAGGCAAATGGCGGCGAGTTGTCGGGCTACTGCTGTTGGCCCTGACCATCTTCCTGTGGACGGCGACAAATTTTTTGGCTTCAGTAAGATGAGATTGTGTGAGCGATATGCTATGGGAAGAATATCGGCTGATCAGGGACAACTCAGACCATCTTCGCCGATGATACGTACAGTAAACCATACTTTGTCACATATATCAACACCTCGGTGCGTAGGCCTTGTCGGAAATGCAGCAATGTGAGGCTGACAAGGCAATAGTTCTTCGTCCTCCCACTGATCCCACTCTTGTTCCTCAAACACCGGCGCAACCCCGAAGACCTCACCAGATGGAGCGAAGAGATGCGCTCTCGCTTCCGACGCAACTACACGCCAGTCGAACAAGTGGAAGAGGACCGCGAAGCTGGACTCGACAGCCCTCTCCTCGATAACACCTCGAGCATGCTACTCGACAACAGCCAGGTCCTCACCAAGGACCACCCCTCCTCTATAAGATCAGCAACCGCACCTCTGAACCTCCCCGAAATCGCCAGACTCAGCCTGGAATTCTGCCTCCTCTGGTTTCTCGCAAACTACTTTGTCGCCGCCTGCCTCCAATACACCTCTGTAGCGTCCTCCACAATCCTCACCAGCACCAGCAGCGTCTTCACACTCATATTCGGCGCACTCTTCAAAGTTGAAAGATTCACCCTCACTAAGCTCCTCGGCGTCGGTGCTTCTCTTGCTGGAATCATTCTCATCTCTTTGATAGACTTGAGTGGAAGGAATAACAACGACGAACACCGTGGAGACTTTCCCGAGAAGAGCAACCGAGAAATCGCAATCGGCGACTTGCTCGCCTTTCTTTCGGCGGTCATGTACGGCCTTTACGCAGTGTTCATGAAGAAACGCATCTCAGACGAGACGAGAGTGGATATGCCCGTCTTCTTCGGCCTGGTCGGACTCATCAACGTCCTCATTCTCTGGCCTGGCCTCGTCATCTTGCATTACACCGGCATCGAAACCTTCGAGATGCCACCAACTGGAACAGTCACTCTTATCATTATATGTAACTCGCTAGGAAGCCTAGTGAGCGATATGGCGTGGGCGTATGCTGTGCTGCTCACTTCACCGATTGTAGTCACCGTTGGGCTGAGTATCACTATTCCGCTCAGTCTTATCGGTCAGATTGTCATCAACAACCAGACTGTTGGGATTTGGTATTGGATTGGAGCGTTTATCGTTGTTGGGAGCTTCCTTTTTGTCGACCACGATGAGAAGAAGGGCTCAGCGATTGAAGTTGTGGGAGATGATGTTCGCTGAAAGCAGAATGAACGTTCGCAACCATCGAGAGGGACGACGTGTGTCTTGGTTGTTCTCGCAAGGCCGCTCTCACCGTAGCACTGATCCTAGTGAGAGGAAACTGGCTCATTCGGCTTTGTATTGGCTATAACCAGAGCAGGGACCAATCGCAGTCGATCGGAGTACCAAGTCACGCACATTCCGGAAGGGAAACACCAGAGTCCCAATATACCTCTGAGGGTGGCAGAAGCGAACGATCACATGTATCGCCATCAGAAGTGCCGTACCGTCATGCACGACTTGACCTATTCAGCACACCATGCACTTCTGGACATACGCTTTTCAACAGGACCCAACAAAAGGAAGCAGAAACAAGCCTTCAAGTTGATGCATTCACACCGATTTATCCCGATTGGCCTCAAGGACTGATTACAACCCATGAAAAGTCAACTTCTCCTCAAGTGGCAGAGTCTGCTTCCTAGGCTCCAACTTCTCCCTGGCACCCTCCTGTGGGTCACCAAACACAAGCTGTGCCTTCAGCTGCCATTCCTGTGAGATTCCAAATGTCTCCGCGGTCTTCTGGTTGGCGATAGGGTTGTAGTGCTGGAGGTTGGCACCGAGACCCTCAGCTTCGAGAGCCGCCCAGAGGTAGAACTGGTGCATGGCGGAGGTATGCTCGGCCCATTGAGGGAAGTATTCCGAGTAGATTGCGTAGGTGGACTGAAGCTTCTTGATGGGTTCTGGGTCTTCGTAGAAGAGAATCTGTGGAACGGAAGGAGCATCAGTAGACTGTGGCGGAAGTTGAAATGTATAGGGAATGTGCATACCGTGCCGAAAGAATTCTTAAACATGGCCATTCTAGCAGCCGTCTTCTCCTGAGCATCTGGCGGCGCCAAAGCCTTTACAATATCGTGCACGATATCCCAGAATTTGTCATGGTCTTCGCGGACTAGGACTACTAGTCTTGTGGATTGGGAGTTGAAACTGCTGGGGACATTCTCGATTGCGTGGGTGATGACTTCTTTGAGCTTGGAGTCGGAGACTTGGGAGGTCTTGGAGAGTTGGTAAATTGAGCGGCGCAGGGCGGCGGAGTCTTTGAGAGAGACGGTTTCGTAGCCCATTTTGGTTGCAAGTGGTTGTTGGTAGGTGAATGGTGTGGAGGAGAATTGACGAAGCGAAGTAGGGAGGAAGGATTTATTTATCTTTGATGGGAAACTTTTCGTTAGCGGAGAGATGTGGAGAGCTTTGGTAGCTGCGTTTCTAAGCATGTCGATGGTGTTATCGAGGGGCTGATGGTGAGGGGCCAGGATGGCTAGTAGATATGCGACTAGGAGGGCTGGGAGTAGATCGAGGAAGCTGCTCGTTAGAGGACGGTGCATTGGACTAGTTGGGAAGTTTGCAGTGTCCTGCCTAGGAGGTACAGTACTACTTGTCTGTTTACCTTGCTGTGTTGATCTGCCGTGAAACTTCGTCGTCAGGGCATGCTTAGAAAACCATTGGATTTGTTTGAGGATTCGTCATTGACGGAATCTGGGGGAGCGGAATTGGGCCCGCGTGGTCAGCTTTTGCAGGGCCTCGGGGTTTCATTCTTTGGCCATTCTTCATATATGTCTGCCTTTCTACCAACACATCTCACTTTATCTTCGCCTTGTGGAGTGGGCTTGGTCATAGATGACTAGCTGATATGTTCGTCCTCGGTGACTTGATAAATCATCTTCAACTAAGAGGAAAAGAGGCGGATGATAAATCTTCCGGGCTACGTCGTTATTCGGCTGCATGAGCAGAGCGTGTTCGACCTTGAACAGACCTACCTTTCAGGAGTCAGAGACCATCCTGAAGCCTCACTCTCTCGGCCTCCTCCTCGGAAGAAGTAAAGATTGCGTGAGATCTTGCCGTACCGAACGAGCACCTGGAAAAGCCCACAATGTCCCGCTTTGGATCAGCATGCCATTGCGAGAACATACCGGATGTACGGAGTAATGGTGGTCTTGTCGGGTGCTTCAAACGTGAAGTCCGAGGGGAATGGTTTTCTGTTGACTGAGGCTGGAAGTGATGGCTGGGATCATGATTTGCGAACAGGAATGCTGCATGGAAAGTGGTTTAAGTGGTTGGGAATCATCAGATATTCAAGGCAAGGAATTTCATCATTGGACCGCAGATGGTTGTGTTGTCATGCAGGAGGTCATAGGCGATGGGACTTGAGTCAGGAGCACCTGAGGTACAACATTTCCAAGGAAAACTAAGCGGAAATGGGAATGCCGACGAGGCAGGGCTCGGGAGCGACATGAGCCGAGCTCCGAATCGTCCCTCCACACATTTGTGGCGGTGTTCGTTTCTGCCAACCGACACCCGATCTATGTGCGAAGTTATAAGAGGTCAGTTTGCTGCGTAGCAACATGTCTGTCATATACTTTGAAATATCAGCAGGACAATATGGCACCGCAAACAACAAGACCTCGTATCCTGATCACTGGGGCCAGTGGAGCATACGGACAGCTCCTCACCAAGCGTCTCATACTCACAGGTCTTGACCCATCCACATTGCTTCTCGTTACCCGAGATCCAAGCAAGCTGGCGGAGAAGACTCCATCAGGAGTCACACTTCGAAAAGGCTCCTTCGATGACTCCCTCTCGGATCTGGCTACAGCGTTTTCCGGTGCCGATGTGGTCTTTCTCATCAGCACATCCAGAGCCGGCGCTCGGCTTCCTCAACATCAGAATGCTATCGATGCTGCCGTAAAAGCAGGTGCTCAGCATGTTTTCTACACGGGTTTCATTGGCGCGGACCTCTCCAATCCTGCTGCCCTTGTCGTACAAGAGCATCGAGGGACGGAAGAAATGCTGCGGAAAAGCGGGCTGGCCTTTACCGTCCTCCGGGACTCCATGTATGCCGATGCTTGGGCAGATATGATCATTCCTTCTGCTCGGGCTTCGGGTTTCTCGAAGACCAATAGTGGCACTGGACAAATAGCGCCAGTCAGTAAGGATGATTGTGTGGAAGTCGCGGCTACCCTTCTACTCTCGTCCGAAAATCATCGCAACAAGATCTACAACGTGACAGGTCCGGAACTTGTCTCTTGGGGGGATATCTTAGCGCTTGCTAGTCGCCACTTCGGTCAGGAGATCCGTTGCGAAGTCGTGTCCGACGAGCAAATGTTTGCGGACTTCGATGCCATGGGAATTCCGAGGCACCCCAGTGACGAGTTTGAGAGAGATGGGGTGAAGGGGTATCACTGGAACAGCACCGACATGGTATCTTTCGGTGTGGCCATAAGGTTGGGAGAAATGGCGGTGGTGAGCGATGATGTCGAGAAGATCATTGGGAGGAAGCCGGCATCGATTCTGGATGTTGTCAAAAGTCGCACTTGAATAAGATACATCGACAGGCTCACTTAGCAGACTCGCAGATCGATTGAGCTGCAGCTGCAGCTGCAGATACGACCATAACCTTGACCATGGTAACCCACGACAAGTTTTGACGAGCTTCAACTCCGGCAACATCATCATCAAATGACTTGGTAGGAAATCCCGCGGAAGATTGATGCAATTCTACCTGTTCACTGCGCGCTATCCTCTGACCTCGTCAACGATGGCTAGCGTGCTAATTACCGCCAAAGATCAAACCCTTGAGCAAGCTACCGGCACGCCTCGACGTTGTTGCACCACATTTTGAGACCGGAAATGCCATGTAAGGCTTGAAAAGGAACGAGGTGCCTTCTCTGTAGGATCTGTACGGCTGTGAAAAAGCTTGTCTACGTGAGGATTCCATGCTGGATGTTCACTGAACGAGTTGTCTATCCAGGTCTGTGCCGTCATCCACTAATGATCGCTTGATCATTCACTCATCATTCCACTTGCTCACAGCTTTGCCAGGAACCACGTCTTCGCAATCCTTGCTCCCTCAACCTTGTAATCCGACCCGACATCTGCCTCTTGGATTTCCACCTTCTCTTCCACTTCAATGTCATTCCACAGCCAGGAAAGGAACGAGCCCATGCTCTTCTTCGATTGCTCCAACCCAGTCTCTCGCAAGTAGTCCCAAGCTTGTTCCATGCGTGCCTCAGAGCAGATCACTTCGGCGAATTGCTTTGCGCGAGCACTTCGCTCAACAGCCGTTGGATCTTTAGTAGGCTGAGCTTTGATGACTGGTGTTCTAAAGGTCTCAAGCTTGGTCTTGTACCACAACTCGGATGCGTTGGGCAAAGCAGTGTGTGATGCTGGCGTCCACACGATTCCTTCTCCTGACCCATCGACTCCGAACACCTTCCCAAACGGACAGGATTCCACGATCTGCATTGTAAGCTTCTCAGCTTCCTTCATATACGCTGCTCCTTCATCTTCAAGCGAAATGTCAAGATGATAAATACCACCAACACTGATATTGTAGATCCCAACATCCGCGTCACCGATTGATCCATACTCGTAAATGGGCTCCCAAATTCCGTTGACTTTGACTCCACACAACACGAATCGCTTGCTTAGCTGCGACACTGCCATACCCTTCTGGATCCCGGTCCCGATCCATTCGCCAGCCATGACTATAGGATGGTCTTTGCTTATGGTACTTTCAGCATGTCGCTCGCTCCATGCCTCTTCGATCATCTCACGCATGCGGTGGAGTGCTGGTCTTCGGCAATCGCAGAATTCAGCAAAGCCATGGCTGTCCGACTCTGAGGTGAGGTAACAGTTGCGACTTTGGTACCTGATGCCGCCGCCGGGTTGGAACACGATATCGGCGTGTGTGCCGTGGAGTTTGGTGGTGCCAACAAATGGGAATGTCGTCTGTTCGGGAAATGGCTCGCCAGCAATACCAGTCGTACTCCTGTGCTTATTGATTTGCCAGATCAGGTCTCGAACTTTGCCATTTGTCTTTGGATAGACGTTCGATTCTGGTAAGCGATTGGATGCCATGTTGAAGGATGATTCGAACGTGAGTATTTGATGTCGCGTTGTCTGAGGTAATTACTGATGTCGAGGATGAAGATGGGAAAGATCGCATGAAGGGAATTGCTATTTGGGTAAGGTAAGTGCTCGGCTCTAGAAGTCCCACCTTATCCTGCACAGTCACAAAAATGCTTAGATGTTCCGCTTATTCAACGTCGTGCGACATATGACTCAAACGAGGATATAATACCAGGATATAATACCTTCGCAAGCTGGACCTCACTATCATCAAGCTTTGTGCAAGTCAAAATCATCTTCAGCCCAGCGAAACTCCTTGTCAGATGGACGATTAAGCTTGCACTTGCACTCGCTGTCCCCTTCCAGGCACTCCACCAGATCCTCAAAAGTCACAGGTCCGGAGAGCTTGGCTCTGTAGTACTGACCACACTCGGCACACTCAGTCTCAATGTTGAGATCAAATGACGGCTGCCTCAACAGCATCGGCATCAACTCACGCTTCAGGAGACCGAGGCTAGCACTCTTTTTGTCGATATAGTAGTAGATGGCGTAGTATTCAGGCAGATTGTTCGGATCTGTCACCCAATACATCTTGACCTTGGATCTCCCACGAAAGTAGGTGCCGATGTGGTGAGAATGTGAGCGGCAGCTGGAGTTTATGTAGATCTGCGGCGGACAAGCGCTGCATTTGTCCGAAAACGAACTCGTTGTCGTGGTGTCGTAGCTGCCAAGCCAGGGTATGGATTTAAGGTTTTGAGACAAGTGAATGAATCAGCCCCACCATGCAAATATTTCCGTCAGGCCGTTGATGATTCATCATACCTCTGAGAACTTACAGAATGTGGTGTATGTACGTGGGGTAATGGTCAAGAATGCTCAACCATATTGAAAACGACCCGGAACATTCATTCCACATTCTAGATTCTGAAATTGGTACTCATCGGCAGCCACGCAGACCGATTTCTCAAGCAGCACATACGGATTGCGCCCTATAAGACCTGATTTCTTGAAGATGCTGTGAGTCCCTACGCAAAGCCTGGACAATCTTGGGCTTTTTTCCCAGACGAGATCCAAAAGTTTCGCCCGGGTAACCTGCTTACCACGTGCGTTTAGGAATATGGCCTCATCCGTCGCAGCCAGCCCACTTGCTGTACCGTATAGCCCGGTCTCTATAGTGCCTTGTCATCTTCATTTCATTCAGACCACACGAACATCCGAATGTCGCTTTTGAATGCCCAGCAGACTCAATTTCGACATGAGACTTTCCGGTACCACCTAGACAAGCATAGCTCCGCTAGTCCTGCTCATCCACAGGAGTATCGCGCAGAAGCGTCGCCGGCGCAATATTCCTGAGCAGTTCTTTCGCCCAAGCAGCCGCGGCCGCCGCTGCAAATGGTTGCCAAACTTTGTTCTTGTGTGAGTCGCAGTAATCGCAGATGCCCCTGATCACAAGACACGGGAAGCGATTGACAAGCCCAGCAGCCTCCATTTCGAAGCATATGATGCCATGCTTTTTGGCGATCAGGTCCCGCTTGGCAGAGTCCTTCATAACCTGGTCTCCAGATGCAATCGTCCCAAAGTGTACTTGAGGGGCTGTGTTCATTCGATCTTCACGGTCGATTTGGCGATCAGGGTCGCATTTCTTGCATGTTAAAGCTTCGAGTGGATGTGCAAATGTCGTTTCGTACAACACGTCCGGAGCAGTCGGTCTTTGAGCATACTGTGGGAATTTCCTTTGAGTCTTCTCGTACGATTCGAGATATTCTTCAAACTGGCCATCGATCGTAGCTTGTGCTGCACCCAGAGCTGCCAATAAGCTTTCTGGTGGCCGATTCAGGGATCCCGTCTCTTTGAAGATTCCACCTTGGATGGCCTGACCATAATCGTATTGTATTACCTGGTCGAGTACTGTCAGTGTCATAAAAGTAGTGACAAGCTTTAATTTACATACTCCTCCGGTTTGACGCTTCGAATCAGGCTGGCTCACAACCACGTCGCCCAAACGGACATCGTTCTCTTCACTCCACACACCACCGCCAACACCCACAAGGAGGCCGATTCGAACTTTGGGAAAGATGATCTTCATCTCAGTCACCACTGCCGAAGCCGCGGTGGTTCCCATCGATGCTACCGGCAAACAGCCCATAACCACATTGTGACCATTTATCTTTCCGCAAACATACTGGTATATCGTCTCAGGGAGTGGAACGTCGCTGTGTCGCTCATCTAACAACAGCTGCGAAGCCTGAAATTCAGGCACTGGCAAAGCGCACACCCACCCAACAGTATAATCATTCCTGCTGCGGCCTTTTGGTACTGACTGACGGCTTGGAGAAGGACTGCTGTAGTTGTGAACTATGTTGCCAAAGACATTGCCGTTATGTTGTTTTGCATTGCCCGAAGCTGTCTGGCCGGTGTAGTTGTAGGTATCGCCGGGCATGTCGCAGTGCGGTCCTGCCTAGGCTGGGAGGTGGCAAGTTGATTGACGTGTTACCGTTGAATAATGTTAGCTGGGGTTCTCTTCTGTCGTTGAAGAGAGAGAGCCATCAGGTTGAGGTCGGGATGGTCCTCTCTTATAAAGCTGATACCTCGCCTACCGATGTGGGCGGCTCTCATGCAGCTAAGCTCTGTTCTAGAACTCAGCCACAACGTTCTGTACAACATCAACTGGCTCAAGCACTTCGCTCAGCCTCGAAATGTGCACATGGCAGCAGACCAGGTTGTACAGATTTGCGCTCGAACCCCTGATCCAGCCATATCTTATCCAAGACAAAGACCGAGTTGGGTTGAACCATCCTGAAAAAGACTCCAATCATTCATTTAGAGCCTCAAGTGGGTCGCTTTTGCATATTTTGCTACAGATACCCCACAGGCCAGGACTAGGCACACATGAGCCTGATTAGAGAATTGCGGCTGTCCATTTGGCGCTTCGGGACCTCTGAAGCCCAGGCTTGCATGATGTTTCAGGACGAAGTACACAGAATGAGCCAGTAGGAGCCACTGAATGAGGCCAAAGTTTTCCACACTGCAGCACTGCCGGACTTTGATAGTTTGACCAGGAATTCGTTGGTATTCATCATCGGCTCGGCAAGTCGTTGGAGTCCTTTGCATGCCTGCGAAAGTCGAGCGAGGGTTTGGACGTCCTTTAGACTAAGGTATGATTCAGTCAGTGCACAACGGGATCCCTAATCTCCTCAGCAAGATGCATATCTGCCAGACATGGTGAGTTGTTGTTATAGGGGAGATTTGACCAATGCAATTGAAGCAGACTCATACAAAGGATGATGGCACGTCGATGTTTGAGAAAGGACGAGGAAGAGATGGCGATTTGAATGAAAATCATCCTTCAATATTTCATTGAGCATTCGTTCCAGGCCGTAATCTCATCTCAAGCGTAGCCCGGAAGGAACTCCCGAACACCATCTGAAGGTAACATTGAATACCTTACCACCACGACAGATCCACTCCCGAGAAGAAAAGAATAACATCCATACAGTCATTGGTATCTCCCAACGCCACGCTTCAAAAAGAACCAACATTGAATCATCAATTCCACAGAGGCTAAGCAATCATTCAATCATGTCCCTCATACCTCCTTCCCTCAGGAGGACTTTCCACCCCACCCCAATGATTCCACCCAAATCCCGCAGGCGTCTCTCCCCTCTGCGCAGGATGTACACTCCCACTAGTTCCAATCGACAACCCCGCACCAGGCGGCGGTCCCATCCCCGGATGAAAATCCGCCTGAGGGTCCTCATCATATTCATCAGGTTTCCAGTCCGGAGCCCAGGGCATAGTAGCCTTTACCGGTCTTGAAACTCCTAGATCGATATGTCCGTCATCTCCTGCCACGAATTCATCGTTGGTTATAGGATGATATGGGCCAGAAGATGAGACTGGAGGCTCATATGCGGGAGCCTGAGCGTCATGTAGAAGGCCGGCTCTATCGTCTTCTGGAGTTGTTGTTCCTCCCCCTCTTAAAACTGGCTTTGTAGCTGCTTCGCCGGACATGGCGTATGTGGGTCCCATGTAGCCTGTATCATCGATGCCACCAAGTTTGGTAGGCTGGTAGCTGACATCTTCATGGCGGTGTTTAGCGCCCACGAACATCCATCTGAAACCGCGTGCGCTGGCTTTGATGATGTCCCAGGGATTGAAGGCGTCTGCTAGAGCTTTGATTCCTAGTGGACCGCCTTTGTAGTGCTTGCCTGATGTGGAGTAACCTGCGCCGAGAGGGTCGGAGGGTGTGTGTTTGAGGCTATAGGGCTTCCATGGGTAGGCGAAGATGTGCAAAATGGAGAACAGGGACATTTCGATGATTAGTATGACGGATGGGATTCCAATCTTGATGTCTTGGTAGCTGAGTTTAGCAGTGGGTTGGAGAGGTCCATTTGTTGAGGCAAGGAACGATATGACCATCTTGAAAACAAGTTAGCGATTGTCATCATCTCCAAACCAAGAGTTTTCAGACCCACCGTCTGCCAGAATGAGAAGAAGATCACAAGCTTGATGGACAGCACTTTGATACCCGGGTTGTGCTCCGCCACATCGTTCTTCAGCTGAATGTAGAATTGGACGACCATAAACATCGCCACTGTAACCGAAAGACACTCAAAAGTCACCGTCCAGATGTGGGCGAATGCAGGAGAGTAGCTAGCTGTAGATTGTGAGTGAGAGTTGCAAGATACGTAGGGTATTTGAGCTTACCTGCACAGTACCGGCCGAGTGCCTGTGTAACAACAGAAACAATCGTGAAGAGTACTCTGATAAAGCAGTACTGGAATATGCCAACCCAGATTACCTGGAAGGGAGTCAGCAAGATTCGACAAGCCATCAGAACGTTTCCCAAGCAGAAGATTGTAAGCAGGCCATGGAGCAAGAGCTGAGTTGTCTTGAATGCCAAATGCAATCGCAGAGGTCATCCCTCATGTCGAAAGTATCTCCTCGGCCAGATTACTCGCTCATGCGTCCCATATCCCACCTCCTCTTCCCTCAAGAAATCCAATTATCCTCAAAGAACTCACATTGAACCAAGTCAACCCACTCCTAGGCCTCCTCAACCATCCCTTATTCTCCCCACCCGTACACTTCTGAAACCCAAAGAATCCCCAAAACCAATTCACAGGCGTAACAGTCCTAAAATAAACCTTCTGCTCATGCAAATCCGGCGCCACATAACAACAAAGCAGCGTAAAAAAGCTACTGATCGCAAAAGCTTCATAGCAATCTCGCAATGCCTCAAAGTATATCGCGTGGCGGTAGTAATAGAAGCTCAGAAAGCTCACGACCGCATACACGGGTATCATGAATAAGATGCGGATTATGTGTCGTTGTTCCGAGGGTCGTAGGTAGTGGGTTGCGTGTCGGAAGATTAGGTAGAAGGAGATTGTGACGCTTATGAGGCCGAAGATGGCGCCTAGGAAGAGTCCTAGGTGGTGGAATGTGAAGTGCTCGCCGATGATGGGTTGTTCGACGATGATGGAGTCTTCGAGGGTCGTATTGCATGTCGGCATGTTGATGGTCTTGGTATTGGGGTCGCCAGCGCGGCTGGCGGCCTGGTGAGTGGTGGGTTTGAGGTAATCAAGGGCGGAGGCGCGTGGTTGGGAGTCGCGTGGGCGGAATCGTGTTCGTGGTGACCCTCGCTCGTTGCTCGTTGTTCGTATGGATAAGGAGCTTCAGGTCAAGCTCTGTTCTTCTCGTGCACAAAGATCTCCTGCTCGTGCTTCTGGAGATTGTATGCGGATTTGCCTGTGGTAAGCACCGGAAGTATTCACACAGAAAGTGAATCAAGTTCTCCGTTTCATCAACGAAGGCGCGAAAGAAGGGACAAGAAAGCACAGACACTCCTAAGCCTCCAAACCGGCGAAGCTTGTGAGACAATAGACTTTCCATCTGCAAAACACAAAGAGCTTAATGTATTTCCGTCAAAGGGAATCAACATCCAATTCTCGACTATCAAGAGCCTATTCGACAACAACGAACCACAGAGCAGCTGCAAGCCGTCCTTTGCAGGCGCCCAAGGCGGCTGTGCAAAGCGATGGATGTTAAAGGTGCCACAGTCGCTGCATCTTGGCGTCATTGCGGCTGTGGCTTACGCGTTTCAACTAAAAACGCCATTTTTGTGGAGGATCGGTTCTTTTACCAGTTCCTGAAAGAAGAGTGGAGGCAGATCGAGAAATGACACACACGCACGTGGATTCTACCAGTGTTCATGGATAAATTGATTGTTAAAACACTATCGACTTTCAATCATGCATACTCAGATAGTCCATCGTCATAAAGCAAAAACTCGCATTAAACGCCATAACGCTCACTTCAATCCATCTGACTCCAGTCTCATGGCTTCCCAGTAGTTAAGAGTTAGTTCTGTCCGGGAGCAACACCAACTCTCTCCTTCGAGAGAAGATCGACAAGAAGCGGGCTGGGCCTGCTGTCAAGTCCGCCCTTGAGAACATCCTGGCTACCCTTGTACTTCTTCACACTCTCCAAGTAGGCGTCAAACAAGTAGCTGCTGTCCAATGGACCACCCTTGGCCTCAGGGTGGAATTGTGTGCTGAAAATCGGTCGAGAAGTGTGAATCATCCCCTCGTTGGAGCCGTCGTTCAAGTTGGTAAAGTACTCCATGAAGTCCGGTGGGAGAGTTGATGGGTCAACAGCGTAACCGTGGTTCTGGCTGGTGATGTGGCACTTTCCAGTCCTCAAGTCCAGAGCTGGAATGTTGTGTGCACGGTTACCGTACTTCATCTTTGTGGTGCTGGCGCCAGCGGCAATGGCGAGCAGCTGGTGGCCGAGACAAATTCCCATAATGGGGATCTGGCTGGAAGCCATCAGCTTGCGGAGGTTGTCACTGGTGGCGCGGCAGTGGGTGGGGTCACCAGGGCCGTTGGAGATGAAAACTCCGTCGAAGTGGTGGGCGGACTTGTGGATTGGGTAGTCAAATGGCAGGCATGTAACACTGGCACCACGGCTGACAATCGAACGGATGATGTTCTCCTTGACACCACAGTCGATCAGGGCAACGTGGGCGGTGCCATTGGGAGATGGGACGTGGAATGGTGCCTTGGTGGAAACCTTACGGACGAGGTTAACGCTCGCTGGATCCTCGTAGGCCTCATCCTCGTCTGCATCGTACTCCTCGCCGACAGTGATCTTGCCGAGCGAGGATCCCTCCTCACGCAGGTGGGTGACGATAGCACGAGTGTCGACGCCAGTGATAGCTGGGACACCCTCACGTGCACACCACTCAGAGAGAGACTCGACAGCAGTCCAGTGAGAGTATTGCAGAGCTGCATCAGCAACAACAATGGCGCAGGCCTGGATGTTGGGGCTCTCAAAGTACTTGAGCAAACCGTACTCGTCACGAGCACTCGAGGGCACTCCGTAATTGCCAATAAGAGGCTGAGTGAAGACCAGAATCTGTCCACGGTAGGACGGGTCGGTCATAGACTCCGGGTATCCAACGAGAGAAGTCGTAAAGACAGCTTCGCCACTGATGTTGGTCCTCGCACCGAAACTCTTGCCGTGGAAGATTGGGCCATCCTTGATTGTAAAGGTGGCGCGCTCGTAGGAGGGCTTGGTCGAGACTTTGGGCGGCGATGGGACGCGTGGAATGCCAGAGACTACAGTGGCATTGTATCTGACCTGACGAAAGGTCTTGGGAATGCCGCTGTGGAAGGAGGGCTTGAAGGATCGGGCGAAGATAGCGGTCGCCATTGTGGGAGTTGTTTGATTGGTATTGGATTCCCCTGCGAAGGGATCGGAGTGTGTCTTAGTTCACCGAGGCTTTCCACAAGTGGTCACTGATATAGTCTGTAGAAGGCATAATGGTATTAGTCTTTGGGTGTGCTATCCGCGCCGGTGCGTAGTGTTATCGGCGTGCGAGCGGTGACGCATCTTCTCTCACTGACCTTGGCTGGTGAATGCGGTTGGAGCTGTCGACATGAAGTCAACTGAGCCCGGTGGTGAGAGGTGGTTTTGAAGAGGAAAAGGTCAGGACAGCAGATGCAGGCCTGGGATGTGCAGCAATTTTCTGAAAGATGCGAGGGTGATCGGTTGGCAATGTGTGGGCTGCAAGTGATGAGAGGATGGAGCAAATTCCACAGAAGTCTCCACCAACTCACCGATCTCGGCACGGCGGATGGCGCCGGCAAAAAAAAGCCTGGACCATAGTCGACGAATTACAATCTTCTACACCGTCTAGATAACGAAGCACTAATAGATATCAGACCTCTAGATCGATCACCAGTTCCGCTTACCTACAGTACTAATTACAGACGGGACGATGATGCCAATGGCAAAGCGGCTGTCTTTGTTGTCAAAGACCGAAACGTGCTTTCAATAGAAATACACACAGCAATCTCAGGCGAAAAATCAGATCCCTGTGGCCCGTACCTTGATGAGAGCATGCATGGAGCTGCGGTAGGGATCAGGTGGGATCAACTGCATAGACGAATCGCACGTGCAAAATTACGGGTGTCGGATGGTAGTGGCGGAGTGAAGCTGTGCTACCAGGTACGATGCGTTGCTTGCCATGTACTCGGATACAAAACAGGTGATTCCAGGTCCTTTTCGATCGATATAGTACAACGACTGCTGGGGACGAGAAGCGATCATCATGGCTGCAGGCGATGCTGTTTAGTCGGGCTGATCGCGAAATTGGCTCTTGACCTCCCCGTTCTTTTGTTCACGAACTATAATTTATACAATTCCATGCGGTCGCCAGGCTGAGGTGACTTCGCCAATCCGTATGGGCGCTTTGGGATTCTTGCTCGCCGGCTCGTTCATGGATGCTCAAAGCCAGTTGCTCCAGTGATTTGGCCCAGTATGGTTCTGTTGCAGCACCGCTACCTCCATAGGTCGCTCCCAGTTTGGCGAGCTTCCCTCGATGCATCTTTTCTTGCAGTCTTGCGCAAGTATCACATGTCCATTAATCGCCCTCCTGCCCATCATCCACCCGTGCAAAGCCTGGAAGCCCATTCTCATATCCATCAATCCCTTCGTCCTCGCAATGAAACTCGTAACCGGACACAGAGAAGCCGTCAAACACACTAACATCAACTGGTTTGAGGTGAAGCATCTTCAAAAGGCAAATAGTGCATCTGCGGAAGCCGTCCTGGGAAAATTGATCTTGCTGCCGCCTATGTCATGACATGGTGGAGCATGTATGAAAACGATTGACACAGAACCAAAGCATGAGGCAGATCGAGGTTCGAGAAGAAAGGAGGCAACGACGAGATATCACTTACTCAATGACCGCGTCCTGTGCAGGCCTTCGCGTGAGCAAAACATTCGTGCAACACGCGGAGACCGCTTGACAGCGCTCATCTGCTTCACTAGGATGTTCTCAGCTTCGCTGATAGGCTTGCCCAATACGTGAAGTGACCGCATGTGAAACATTTCAATCACAATGACCAATGGCCTCACGCTGTAGAATGTATGAGTACGCTGAGAGTGATGAAAGTGGTGGCAGTGAATCATACCATTGCTTTGGCCTGTGTGATTTTTTATCATTTCCACTCATGATTGATCATGATTGACCGCTTCAGATGATCCTTGACTCTGAATTGGACTCCCATTTCGTGGACTTGGCTCCATAGAGTCATTTCCAGTCACCGTGAGCCAGTCGCAGGTTTCGGGCACTCCCCGCTGCAGGGTAACCTCTTGTTCTGCCAGCGGTGAGCCTGCCATGCTCCCATCAAACACCGTCAGCCAGGGGCATGTCAGCCGTCCTGTATTCCGCAGAGAAGGCTGCCGTAGTCCAGGCCATGATGTTTCTCATGCCACGATTCATCCTCAGTCGCCAGCGGCGAGATCGCAGCAGATGCTCAATGTCCGCTCAATATTCCTCGTCCAGATCCCACAAATCCTATTCCCCTCAATGATTCCTGAAATTCTTCTTCTGATAAAACAGATCTGTCCTCGAACTTCCCAAATTGATAATCTTCGGACATCCATCCCGGTCCTTCTCCAACCGCGTACACTCAAAACAGTAGAAAGCGTCTGAGATTCCCTCACCACCGCAGACGACGCATTTGTTCTGGTAGTTTCCGAAGGCGCAT
>MWSQ01002154.1:0-23444 GCA_002116395.1 Ramularia endophylla | reverse complement strand
GGGGAAAATCACGAATTTTGGCCGATAGAGAACTATCTTCATTTTGCAAGCTGATTATACGGCAACAACTCACTAAACGATAAAAGAAACTAGATAGACGTAGAGTCATTTATACGGAAAGTGGTTTGCGAAGATTTGAAGCTGTTCTGTCTAGTAAGTGAAGCGCTATCAATTTGTGAAGTGAATCCAAGTTTTGGTGGACACACACCAAAATTACGCGGGACCGGACAGACTTTCGTAAGAGTGGAGGTAATTGGGTGGTCTTCATCGTGAAGATAATTGTCCTTCGCAGATGGGTATCTGTATGCTGCTGAATCTCGGTGACAAAATGATCTCGATTCTGATCTGACAGATGCTCAAAGGATTTTGGACGATGTTGGAAGAAAGAGAATCCATCAAAGCCAAGCTCATCAAATTGCCCAAAGCGGTAGTTTTTCAAACGTGCCCGAAAGCTTAGCAGACTTGTTTCCAAGACAAACCTTGTGCTCCATGGCGATGAACGAGGTGCACTAAAGTGATCCAGCCTTACGAGATGATGATCCTTGATCGAGATGTTGTCTCAAGACCCGTAGTCTAGGCCAAAATGTAGTGACTCCAGCCGGGTTCAAGTGACATCTCGAAGATCGTGATTCGTAGCGTCTCTCTGCCCTGGCCCCTAGTAGACCTTCGCGGCAGATACGAGAGGCACTTTTGTTGCATTGGCTCTTGAGCGTTGGGAATCGAGACATTCGGATCGGAGCGGCACGTAGGATTGGCATGGCATTGTTGTCAACACTGCTAGTGCGTTGGCCACGTTGTCGACGGGTTGGCTACGCACGAAAGATTGACTGCCTGGGCCAATCCCAGATTAGGGTTAGGGTTGGGGTAATGAGCAGGGACGCGATGATACCACTCTCTTACCATTTTCGACTTCTGAGTTGGCAGATCTGTGGTCGTAGACAACGCGGCATGTCATGTCCGGACTCATTGTACTTGTGTAAAGTCCTCATGTTGTCAGCTCTGTACAACATCAATCATGTTCCATGGAACGAGATACGTCGATGACCGGCCGCAGTGAAAGGTGATTGACTGGCTTCCCGGTAGATTGAACGGTGATCGTTCACTTATAGACATTGAATAAGCTGTAAATCCAGATGAACGTTTACCCATCTTCCTACATCTTATGTTGATGCTGGATTCCCATCATAGATCCGTTGTTCCCACCACCGTGAACCTCATCCAAAAACCTCCAAAATATACCATGTAAGAAAGTTAGGTTGCTAACATAACTCCCTTGCTCCGAACGCCATGAATGCATTCCAATAGCCTCCAATACAGACCCACACAGCAATTTCCCTACCGTCTCGACACAACCTGATCCGCACCAGCTCCAACAACGGCTTCGTGAGAAGCAATAAAGTAGTCAAACCCAAGGTGCTTGACGCGACCAAACCACTTGAGCATGGGCATCTTCTCCAGCTTCTTTTCATCATCGCCACATACCAGGGTGGTGATCTCATCGCCGGTGAGTGTAACTTCGCACGGCCAGTGTTCCACACTTGCGACACCACCGTCCTGACCATTACCTGGGGCCAATACCGCGGAACTCAGTCTCTGCGTGACTTCTTGTACGGGAGTCATGTACAGCTGTCCCTCCCAGCCGCTGGGATCTGGAACAGAGCCGATCGTGTCCACAAAACTTTTCAAAGCTTCGATGAGTCGTTCTGGTGCCGCAGTCGGGGAGTTGATGTTGGAAGTGGCCTGGAAACGGATGGTAGTAGAAGGAATTCCAAGAGTCACTGCAGCACGAGCAAGAATTCGCTCGCTGGCCCATTTGCTGGCGATGTAGCCATTGGTGGTACCGTCCTCCGCGGAAGGCGTCGGACTTGCGGCCGCAATGCTGGTACTAGGAGTGGATCCAAGTGATGTGCCGATCGTCGAGATGAAGTATACTGGAATGCGGCGAGGGGTTGCCAGTTTGACCAATTCTCGAGTGGGATGAACATTGATAGCGCGGAGTATGTGGTAGGTATCCCAGACAGAACGGGTGGCGCCAAGATGGAGAATGCTGTCAGCCCGAGTGGCGAGAAAGCGAAATGTGTCTTCGCTGAGGCCTAGAAGTGGCGACTTTAGATCTCCTTCGTGCCAAGAGATCTTGTCGGAGAGCTGAGGTCTTGGCTGGTTGGCAGCATGCTTTCGCACTGCGATACAGTGGATTGAGGCTACATCGGGGTTCTCGGCCAGCAACGGAAGCAGATTTCGAGCCAGGAAGCCAGTGCCACCCGTGACCAAGATCGTCTGAAGACGACACTCTTCCTGCTCGATCTTGTTTTCTGTGATATTGGCCAGGAAGTCGGGAAGACTAGGAGGCGCGGTCTCGCGGTCCCAATCAACAAATCCTGCCACTGTAGCTGCGTCTTCAATCATCTCCGTCATGCCTGCCAGCGTGCTCTGGCTAAGAAGCTTCACAAGGGGAAGAGCCACGTGGAAGAGCTGCTGAATTCTCGACTGCAACCGAATCATGAGGAGAGAATTCCCACCAATTCGGAAAAAGTCAGTCGAAGGCCCAATGTTCAAGCCAAGATTCTGACTCTTCAAGCCCACGATGTCTTGCCAGACGTTCCGAAGCTGGGTCATCGTCTCAGTGACATCTCCCTTGTCGTGCGCTGCTGATGAAGAGGTGATTCGAGGCAAAGGCGTATTCTTGACAGCTTTGCGGTCCACTTTTGAGTGGCTCGTGAGAGGCAAACTGTCCACAGAAAGCAAAGCAACTGGCACCATGTACTGAGGCAGAGGAAGCTGACCCAATAGCTTCTGGAGGAATGCCTCGGATTCAGAGACAGGCTTGCTAAAGACGACGCGGCCGACGAGGATGTCGGTATCTCCTTCATATAGGGTGACAACGACTTCTCTTAGCGCTCCCTCGGCGGCTTTCACAATGTTGGCTTCAATGTCTGCCAGGTCGATGCGAAGCCCGCGGAGCTTGACTTGGGTGTCGCCGTCCACACGTCCATGGAAAACGAGTGCTCCATCTGCATTCAGATGGCCGATGTCACCTGTCCGGTACATGCTAGTCCAGCCCCGCAACTCATCATCCCGAGTAGCGAATGGATTCCGAACGAATTGACGGCTGGTCAAGTCTTGATTATTGTGATATCCCATCGAGACTCCTGCGCCTGCAATGCAGACCTCTCCCGGCATGCCAATTGGCTGTGGAGATAGGTTATCATCGACAATGTACGTCTGATAGTTGGGAAGCGAGTATCCGCAAGGAATTCGGGACAAGCTGCCGTTTTGGAGTGGATCGCGGTAGTCGACTTCAATCTTGCACGATGAGACGGACGTCTCGGCAGGTCCGTAAGAGTTGTAGAATCGTAGCGAGGGGTGGTCAAGAGCGACGAGCTCGTGGGTGACTGCGCTCGTCAAAGTCTCGCCACCAGCGAAAGCATAACGCCACTCCGATGCATGACGAAGGTTTTCTCGACCGTACTGTAGCCAGAGCAGATACTCCGATGGGGTGGCTCTTGTGTAGGTGATGTTTTGCTCTTTAATGATCTGGGTAATGGCAAGAGGATCGCTTCGCGAAAGCCCAGGGACGATGTATACCATCCCGCCATTGACGAGACCAGTATACAGCTCATCGGTAGCAAAATCAAATGTAAAGGCGCTCTGCTGGAGGACACGCTCCGCGCCTAGCTTCCAGGTCTTTGTGTATCCTTCAATCTCATTGCGCAGACCAGAATGCTTGATCGAGATGCCTTTGGGCGTTCCTGTCGAGCCACTAGTGTATTGGATTGCGGCGAGGGAGTCCGCTCTTGCATGGTTCGTGATTTGCGAAGCATTTTTCGGCGTTGAGCACACTTCGGAAATGTTGATGATGCGTGTTTGAGATGCTGCATTCAACTGGGCCACCTCGTCGATCGTCGTCAGGTCGGCTAGAATAGCAGCCGGTCCACATTCCGCGATAACGGCGACGGAACGTGCAATTGGACTGCGTAAATCCATTGGCACGTACACCGCACCAATACGTAGGATAGCAAGCATTGAACATGCCCAATCAGCGGCGGCTTGCTGGTAGACAAGAACGCGATCACCCACACTGACTTGTGCAACCTGGAGCTTCTCTGCAATGGCGTGCGTCCGTTCTAGCATGCCGGAGTAGGTGAGTTGGACTCCAAGTCCATCCATGAGAGCGGTCCGGTCTGGAAACTCTTCAGCGACTTGGTCGATGCGGTGCACGAGCGTTTCCGGCCAGTCCGATGCTAAGTCGGAGCCTCGCCCAACGTAAACGGCCTGGGTGAGTTGTTTGTCGCTGAAAAGCGGAGGATGGCTCAGCAATTGAGAAGCATCTGATGCGAAAGTACGCAGAAGATCAACGTATGTATCCAGCAGGAGACTGGCAGCGGCTGTGTCGTAAAGGCTCTTCTGGACTCTCATTATGATGAGTGCATGGGAGGCAGTGTCAGTCACATCAATAGTGACATCGTAAGCTGTCTTTCCGAGTGTTGATTCCTGCATCACCAACTTGCAGTCGGCCCACGGCTGCTCTCCTTCCTGACTGCCTTGCCTGTAGTCGATGAAGGCTTGAAACAGTGGACTGTGCGAAGAAGATCGGCCTACGCCAAGTTCCGTTAGCAGAACATCGAAAGGCAGACGTGACGTCTCCAGAGCTGCATACGCAGTCTTTCGTGTGTTGGAGATCGCTTCGCTGAAGCGCTGACTCATTCCGCGGCGGAACTTGAGAGGCAGAAGGTTGAGAAAGAAGCCAACACTGTTCTGCAAATCGCCTGCGTTTCGGGCTGCGTCCGCCATGCCAACAACAAGCTCTTCGACGTCTGTAAAGCGGAATAACATGGTGTGAAATGCAGCCAGGTAGAAGTGGAAAGGGGTCGAAGCTTGCTTCCTGGCTGCCTGGCGGATTTCCGCTGCGACCTCTGGCTCCATAGTGCAGCGAACTTCGTGGGTGTCGAAAGCCTTCATGGCAGTTCTTGAGCTGGTGTGGGCCATGGGCAAGAGTGGTAGGATTGGAGGCTCCTTGCCAGCAGGGAAGATAGTTCGCCAGTATGATAGCTCCTTGTCCATGTTGCCTGCATCATATTCTTGTCGCTGCGCCAGCGAGAAATCTGGGTATTGACGGGGCAGAGGTCCAAGCGACTGATACTGGTAGGCCTTTGCCAGGTCGGCGAGGAAGACTTGAACACTGACGCCGTCCATAACGATGTGGTGGTGGTGTACAAGAAAGTAATGAGAGGAAGACGACAGGGTCATCAGCACCATTTGGAGCAGATCGCCGCTGGCCAAATCGAACTTGTGCTCTCTGAGTTGTCTGAATCTGGCCTTTACATCCTCAATGCTTTCGGCTTTTTCGCATTTCAGTTGTGTAAGCGAGCGAGGTAGTAGCGTCTGTAGAGCATCTGGGGCACCTGCAACCACCGCATTCGCCTCACCCTGAACGAAGCGAGTACGGAGTGCTTCGTGCCGCGCCAGCACGATGCGGGTGGCTCTTTCGAAGTCTTCAATGCGCAACTTGCCCTGAATGTGATAGTAAGCGGCTACGTTTGACGTTCTTGGATCTTCGAGAAGCTGGTTCAAGAACCAGTATCGAGACTGGGCAAACGAAATAGGCACACTTTTTGCAGGCTCCCCATAAGACGGTGGCGGACTGGAACTGACGGAAGATGGCGGTGATACCGCCCTGGACGAGTCTGTCATTCGTGGTTCGGGCGTTCTGGCCTGTGGCGACCCAGAGGCTGAAGTAGACGAGGAGTTCGTTTCAGAGCTTGCACCCTCCTGTTGTGCAGTTTTAGCCTGTAGAGAAGCCACAAGAGAGTGGGGTTGCGATTTGGCTGGCTTGGGCAGCTTGACTGCTTCTCTTCCAAGATTTCCGAGAAGGCCTTCAGGCAACTTCTCCAAAGCAATATCGCATAGCTCCGCGACGGATGCGCCACCCACGACCTTCAGAATAGGTATGTCGACCTTCAATTCTTTCAAGAACCATGAACGGATTTCAACAGCAACCAGAGAGTCGATGCCCAACTCAACAACGGAGACGTTCATGTCGAGTGTATCCTCCATGATTTGCAGAATGACCCGCAGCTTCGCGGAGAAACATTGCTGCAGAATTTCTCGGGCTTCTTCTGTGCTGGTAGCCTGCGACAGCTGCTCGCCAACATGTAGGGCGGTCTTGGAGCCTTGACCTTGGCCACCAGATTGCTCATCGGCACCGGCATCGTCATTCGGATGAACGAGATGAGAGAATAGTGTACTCGTGAACCACGGACCCTTGAGCTCATCTTCCTCCTCATCATGGAAATTGCGGAGTGTGGTAGTGATAACCGCGCGAGGCACGTCTTCTTGGTCATTCGGGCTAGGATGACCGGCCAAGATGGTTTCTGCAAAGGCTTGACGTAGCTCACTTTCATTCAGCGGTGGAAGTCCCAGGGCCAGGAGCTGATCCACGACGTTCTGACCGACTGTTTCAATGACTCCGAGACCAACAACCCGACCAATGTCGAAAGCCGATGCTGCTTTGCCTCGTCGACGGCGCTGCCGAGCGATTCCGTTCAAGTATCCATTACCAGCGACGTAGGCGGACTGGCCAATGTTACCAGCAAGGGAGGAGATAGAGGAGAATAGGACAAAGAAATCCAGGTCGTCATCCCGGAATATCTCATTCAGAGTATTGGCTCCGTCAATTTTTGGGCTCAAAGTCCTAGTCATCTCGTCGATTGTGGTTCGGGAAAAGAGGACATCTGAGAGCACATTGGCACCGTGAGCTACACCTGCAATGGGTGGACAAGTCTCTCGGATGGTGTCAACTACACGCTCAGCACCAGTCCGGTCAGTGACGTCCAGAGCAAGTACCTTGACCCTAGCGCCTGATGCTTGGATTGAAGCCAACCATCTTTCATCGACTTGTGGACGGCGACTAGTTAAGATGACACAGCCTGCTCCGTTGGAAACCATGTACTCACACAGCGATCGTCCAATGTCGCCAGCAAGACCAGTGAGTAGATACGTCTTGTCTTGAGAGAAGAGAACTCCGGGGTCCAACGGAGGGACGGTGATCTCGACGGAACCTTCAGAAGGCCAGTAGACTACACTCGTAGCGTAGCGTGGCACTTTTGTGTCGCGAAGCAGCTGCAACGGCACGACCAAGCTGGGCGGTGATTTCAGCCCTTCGGATGCTGTCGTATTGAGCGAATCGGCGACAACAGAGTCAAGATAGCGCGAGAGCTTGAGATCATCGAGGGTGGCCGGAAGCGATGACTGATGGTGGATATGATCCATAGCGTCGATGGTCCTGCAAGCAGGAGGAATATTGCGTGCGATATCGTTGGCGAATCCACCCGTGTCAGGTAGCTGCTGGCCGATGCTGGTAGTCAAGTCCAGATAGTGCGTTGGTCGAAGCATGCTTAATGTTCGTCGCATGGCATGCTGAGAAACGCAGCCAGTTAGATCCACGAATGTCAGATCTTCGCTGTTCTTGTCGCCGGTGACATTTGCACCACAAACGATAAAATGAACATTCTTCGCCTCAGCACGGCGGCGGAGGGCAGAGAGGGTGACCAATTCCTGTCTTGAACAATGTAGCAACAGACGAGCTCCTGACGGGATGTCTTGACTGAGCGAGTCGGCCAGAATTTCCGCTGTGACGGCGACCACGACATGATTGATGCTAGCGTTATTGCCGTGCTCATTTGCGGAAACATCAGAAATGGCGACTGGGAAGGTCTTCAAGGAGTTCGTCGCCGAGAGTAGAAGCTTGCGATTGCCTGCGGACTTGTCTTCCACGCCGGACAGATACAAGAAGGCATCGCGTTGGACGCGAAGCGCCATGAGACTTGAGCTTCTAACTCTGAAGCTTCCACCAGGTCCACCCTCAGCGCCATGATTGAGGACATCTACCACATCATGTGGAGAATGAGCAGATCGTTGCACAACCGCGGCATTTGCGGACGGGTCCGAAGCCGAGATCATCTTTGTTACATTTCGCCTGGTGGCGTTGAGCCGTGAGTTACGATCTGGGTCGGGCACCATTCTTGGTAGTCGCAACTTGTTCCTGCCGTCGAGGAATGCTTCCGTCTCTTTCGACCAGAGGAGATGCTGGTCATCTTCCCATTGGTGAAGAGCAACCATCTGAAGAAGGTGTTGGGCAATCGCCTGGGATGTGTCCGTCCGAGCGAGGTCCGATACATCCAGATGATTCAGTCCGATGTGGGTCTCTTCTCGCCGTACCGTACGACTGAAAACGATGCTTGCCATGTGGTATGGCTGCTCTGCAAGCGCCCCATTTGTAATCCAAAGAATGTGATGAGCTGCGCTGAACATGCGCTGAAGGGATTTCATCTTCTCCTCACTCATGTTCTTGAAAATCGGCTCATCAAGGTCAGCGAGGTTGACAAAGGTGCTGAGCGGTCTCAATGCCTGTGCTTCTTCTACTGTCGGGAGGCCGTCCAAAACTGTGATTTCGTCGCAGAAACGAGCCAAGCTTTCCGAAAGCTCTTCTGCAATCTGAGAAGTCTGAAGGCTGCCAGTCCCCAGGATGACGAGGCTGTCGATATGAAACGGAGCTCGGCTTGTCAGGGGGCGGCGAAGGAACTGCACTCGTTCATCCACTGCCTGTGAGACCATGATTGATAGTGGCCAGGAGATGTTGTCAATGTCTGGCGTGGCCGTGTCCACACCGCCAAAGCCGGACTTTCTCAAAACAGAGTTCCACTCGCGAGTGGTGACAGTCGGCGCAAATGGGCGGTTGTCATCCGCGCCCAACCACCAGCCAGGAAGCCCAGCCATGGTCGTGCCAACTCGAATGGCATCGTTATTGGTGAATTCCATCAGAATGAGATACCCGCCATGTTTGAGGAGTTGCCGCGTGTTGGCCAATGTCTCTTGCAGGGAATGGGTCGCGTGAAGGACGTTGAAAGCGATCATAACGTCGTATGAGTGGGGCTTATATCCTTGATTGGCCGGGGACTTTTCTATGTCCAGCACCCGGTACGCCATCTTGTCTGCATAGGTAGTGAAGGTTTTGGCCGCGTTTTCGAAGAAAGCGGATGAGATGTCCGTGTACGTATATGAGGACATCGTTGGACCTGCGGCATCGAGGACGGGCCCAGTAGCACCGCCAGTGCCAGCACCTGGAGAATCGGGTCAGTTCAGGAAGTCATGGCATAGATAGATCGAGCTCTGAACTTACCGATCTCAATGATCTTGCTGCGTGGGTAACGGTGTGTAATCTGCTTCATGATATCCCTCAAGAAAGCGTGATAGGTCGAAATACCGGCACATGTTTCGTAGTACTCAGTGAGCATACCACCCTCTGTCATATGCTCAAATATGGTCGTCTCGCCCCTGATCGAGGCTGCCATGTTCTCACCAACCGCCGACACGATGCGAACCACCACATGGTCCCAGTGCTGGCGAGCCAAGGCTTGAATAGTCTGCTCTGTGTCTTGACTCCACTCTTTCTTCAGAGCCGGGTGTCGGCCTGAATTTGCCCGAGCGACGGTATCGTTCACCCAGTTTCGCAGCAGCAGTTGATGTGGTGGGCCATTGTTCCATTCGGCATCAGTGATTTCGGCTAGCCACCTGCGGTGGTAGAAGAAAGCAATCCTCTCAGCGGCGCTAAACGTGGCTACTTCGGCAGCTGGGACTTGGACTCCTTCCACGACCGAGACGGCGTCCGGTGCAGCCAGATCAAATTTTGTAAACGTATATGTCATACGATCGTCTGCTTTGGTAGCGGGCGCAAATGGTTGGATCACCAGGTCTTCGATTCGGACCATGCAGTTTTTGCTATCTTGGGACAACAGATCGATCGACGCAGTGAAGCCGGTAGGAGAAGGCTCGACGGCAGCATACGACGGCACAGGGCCTCCAGTGAGTGGCATACGCTCGCAGATGGCCGGGTTCACCGAGATGCTTGCGATAGAAGTCGGTACGTGCAGAGACCATAGCTGCCCATCTCCAGGGGCAGAACAGGCCGCCATGGCCAATTGGAAGGCAGTGTCCAGCGTCGATGGATGGATCAAATACGATGAAAGATCCGCCGCTGTGTATGGGTAGGAGTCGATATGCCCAGTAGCGTGATTCAGCTTCCGTCTGATGTCCTGAAGGGCCCTGAATGGGCCAGTGTAGCCGTACCCAAGTTCTTCCAGCGACGAGTAAAAACGATCAGAGTCGGTGCGGAACAAGTTGTGATCATCTTGAGTTAACAGAGGCAGGGCGTCTACACTTGGATTCCCGAATGTAATCGCAGATGTACCTGTTGCGACGAGATCCATCTCCTTGTCCAAGCCAGCAGGAGTGACTGGCAACGCATAGCAGGAGAACGTTGCCGTCGCAGAGGAGCCCTGTCGATGCAGTCCAGTCAAAGCGATCCGCACTTCGACACCATGAGTGTTAGAGTCATCAAAGAGAATCGCCTTGGGAATTGTCAAGTCACGCACTTCGAACATTTTCACAGGCGTGTCGGGTGCAACCAGTGTCCTTGACGCCTCCATGGCCATGGAGACGTAGCCCGCGGCTGGAAACACAGTCTGATCTTGAAGTTTGTGTCCGTTGAGCCATGGAATCTCAGAAAGCTTGAGCAGGCTCGTCCAGCACCTATCGTGGGCGTTGGACTCAGGAGCCTGGGTGCCCAAGACTTCGTGTGCAGCGTGCTGTCGTGCGAGAATACGACGTGATCGCCGCGGCTCGCTCCAATGAGATCGTGCATGATTCCAGCGGTATGAGGGCAGGCCAGTGATCAGCTGTCGCTTGGTGGCGTCCCGGCCAAGGAGGGCGCTGGTGAAGGCTGGGAAGTCAACTCCACGAGAGCCCAGGTACTGCCACAAGAATCCCAGGCTTTCGGCGAAAGCCTCGGTGTCAACACTGCCACGATTGAGCGTACCACAATATGGAACAGGGCCAGTGCGCTCGTCCGAAATTGTTTGCATCGCGGGACCTTTGAGAGCTGGATGCGGTCCCACCTCGACCACAAGACCAATTCGCTCATCACTAACAATGGCATTGCGTATGGCATCAGCGAAGAGGACAGGACTCGCAAGATTGTCTCTCCAGTAGAGGTCTTTGAGAGCGGTACTGTCCTGCATGGCCGTCGAGCTTGGGTAAACACTGGAGAACCAGTTGCAGGGAGTATCGCTCTGATGGGCAGACTCCGTACCGACATTGCAGCCACGCAGAGCGTCAATGTAAGCATCGCCACAGGGCAGCATATGGTAAGAATGATAAGCCTTCTCGACTTTCAACAGCCGTGCAAACTTCTTCTCTTCGTCGAAAACCTTCTTGGCGTGCACCACAGCGTCGATGTCGCCAGAGATAGTCACGCTAGCGGAGGAATTGTGTGCTGCGACGCCCAAGCGACCACGGAACGCACGAAGAGCCGCCAGCTCATTCGCATCTTCGATGGACGTCCCGACAGCCAGCATGGCTCCTCTCGGTGCTTGCTGAACGATTAAGCCTCGATAGTAAGCGATACGGATGGCATCGCCGGCATTGAGAAATCCGGCAGCGTAAGCAGCAGCGATCTCTCCGGAAGAATGTCCCACAACGGCGCTGAAGTGAATATTTGCAGCTCGTAGAAGGTCAACCAGTATAATCTGCACTGCTGTGCATAATGGCTGCGACAGTGCAGCCTCAGCGACGCGGCTAACGTCCTCTTCGGCAAGCATTTCTTCCTCAAGCTTCCAGGTAGGTCGGTCTTTGGCTGGCAAAGTTGCCAACGACTCTTGGAGGTCTTGCACCCTTTTTCGTACAAAGTCAGAAGTTTTGATGAGCTCTGCTCCCATGGCAGGCCATTGTGCTCCTTGTCCAGTGAATACGCCGAGTATGCCAGGCTTTGCAGTGTTTGAAGATTGTGCCCGAACTCCAAGCGCAGCATTTGGTTTCCGCTTCGTCTCTTCCAATCTTGCTGCAATCTTTTCCTGCAGTTGCGGGATTGTAGATGCCGACAATGATGTTTTCGTTGAAAACTCACTGCGACGAGCCTGCAAAGTCCAAGCCAGATCGCATGGATCGATTCCAGGATTTAGTTCGAGGTGGTCGGAATAAGCTTGCAGTAGAGCGGACAAAGAGGCATCTGATGCAGCGGAGAACATGAATGGGGTGGTTGGTATTTGCTGAGAGTTAGTTTGAGGCTCGATTTGAGCTATTGTGTGAATGGAAGCACCGCGATACTCTTCGATAATGGCGTGAGCATTGGTGCCGCCGAATCCTGCGTCCTGTCAGCTGTTCTGCTCTCTTCATTGCTGGAGAGGGAAACGGAAAAGGACTGTAATTACTCACCAAAGCTGTTGACAGAGACGCGCCTGGGTACATCCTTTGCAAGCTCTGGCCAGGGTATCTGCTTGGTCGGTACTTGCAGACTCTTGTAGAATGGCTCAATGTCGGGATTGAGCCTCTGAAATAGCAGGTTGGGCACTATGGTCCCGTTTCGAACCATGTTTGCGGCCTTCAGCAGACCAGCAAGACCGGCGGCACCTTCGAGATGGCCGATGACAGTCTTAACAGAGCCAACGTAAAGTGGGGTGGCGTTGCTATCGACATCGTCAGGCGATCCACCAAAGACCCGAGCGATCGCTGCGGCCTCTTTGGGATCACCTGCCTTAGTACCAGTGCCATGGGCCTACGAGGGAAGGTCAGTGAGCGCACGAAGCATTGGGTTTTGTGATATTTTCACGTTACCTCGAAATATTGAGGCCTATCGGCCGCATTTTCTTCCGGGTTCAGCCCAGCTTTGGCATAGGTTGCACGAATAAGACTTGCTTGTGCATCCGTGCTGGGGACAGTAATACCGTTTGAGAAGCCATCTTGGTTGCAACCTGTCTCTCGGATTAGACACTCGATGTGATCGCCGTCGGCAATGGCATCGCTCAGCCTTTTGAGAACGACTGCAGCTATTCCTTCACCGCGGGCGTATCCATCGGCGTCCGCATCCCACATGCGTGACCGACTTGTGGGCGAAAGCATCTTCAGCTTGCTCTCCATGATAAAAGCCTCCGGGTTCAAGATCACTTGAGTGCCACAAGCCAACGACATTTGTGACTCGCCCGATCGCAGAGACTGTACTGCCTGATGGACAGCGACCAAGCTTGAAGAACAGGCAGTGTCAATGGTCATACTCGGGCCGTGCCAGTCGAAAAAGTATGAGACACGATTTGAAATGATAGCGCGATTGACACCAGTAGCCAGATATCTCGGTGTCGTGTCCGGATCGCGATTCCAGGTGTCGTGGTAGTCCACATTCATCGTGCCTGTATAGACACTAGTATCCGATCCCCGCAAAGATTCGATTTGATGTCCGCCTGACTCCAGCGCCTCGAAAACTGTTTCCAGCAAGAGGCGGTGTTGTGGATCCATCGAGTCGGCTTCATTGGGACTGATATTGAAGAAAGATGAGTCGAAAAGTCGAATGTCCCTGTCGACTAGGTACGCTTGTCGCACATTGCTTGACCCATGATGCGCGCCATCTGGGTGATAAAACGCATCCACATGGAATCGATCGTCTGGAATGTCTTTCGCCACATTACGCGGACTCTTGAGTAGGTTCCACAACGCCGCCGGAGAGTCAGCGCCTCCAGGGAAGCAGCAAGCACTGCCGACGACGGCAATGGGCTCTGATTTCTGGGTAGACATGTCGACGTTGGGAAGAGGGATAGACAGCCTGAAGTCTCCTTCCGGTCAATGTTGATAGATGCTGATGGAGCTATGTGGACTGCAGGACTGGAAGGGTGGATAGTGCAGCTTTGCTGCGCCCGTTGGTACGTTATGTGTATAGGATTGGAAGCAGAACTGGCAGCCGATGCAAGGCTTCTGAGCTCTTCTTCGAACTAAGATGCCCAAGACCCTTGTGGGAAAGGTCTACTTCTGAAAGGCAATGAACCGACGAATCTCACACCCGCAGTACGTTGTGTGTGCGGTCGTGGGCGCCTGTGTGGTGAAGCCCACCCCTCAAAGAGCAGGTTGGCAACTGCAAGGCGTTGGTTTCGCTCCGAAGACGCGGAAAAGGTTGTCGGGCTGATCAAAGTCGTGGAAAGTTTCGCTCCGGATGGACGCGGCGAAGTCCAAAGTTGGTATGTGTGATTTTGTAGAATTTCCACGTTTTGCGGAAACTCAAAAGGAGTAATCGTCCAAATGGACGTCCCAAGTCGTTCGAAAGGGCTGCACCCGCAACGTTTGGTAACGATCAATCCAGCAAAAGGTCTAGGTGTCTTCAAAGGTCCAAAGTTCTCAGTCTCTAGGCGCCAACTCCAACGTATACCATCACCCTCGGGTCTCCGGCTATAACGCAGTTGCCTTTTCAACGTCTAGGCTCAGTTCGCAATGAAAAATGGGCAGGTCAGTAGTGAATGAGCATGAGCAAGGCCAGGTATCGTCAAATCCAGCAGAAAGTTGTGTCAAGACCACGGTTCGGCCCCCATTGTAAGTGTCATACAGTGCGCATCGGACATACCAGGACTCTACGACACCAGCGACAGTGTTCCTCAAACTTCGAAGCAAACATGTCCCTACCTCAATACCACACGATTGTTGCAGCGAAAGCTCGCGGCGAGCTCATAATCAAATCCGATGCTCCTATTCCAGCGCTGGAGCCCGACATGGTGCTCGTCAAGACTGCCGCAGTGGCAATCAATCCACACGACGCCAAGACTCTCGAATACAGCACGATACCAGGTGCCATCGTAGGCAGCGACTTTTCTGGTGCCGTGGCTGCTCTTGGATCGGACGTGAAAGCCTCTGGTCGATTCGCAATAGGCGACCGAGTTGCGGGCACAGTGCTGGGAATGAACAAGATGCGACCTGACATAGGGGCGTTCGCAGAGTATGTGAACGCCATGTCCGATTTCCTCCTCAAGATTCCGGACTCCTTGAGTTTCGAGGAGGCTTCGACATTGCCACTGGGAGCAGCGACGGCATTGTTCGCCCTCTTCAACGAAATGGAACTGCCAGTATCACTCGACGAACTGGGTGCGCATGAAAGCCGTCCGGCCACACAGGTTGGAGGAGAGATCGTCCTTGTCGCAGGCGGAAGCACAGCCACGGGTACACGTGCGATACAGTTGTTGAAGCTGTACGTTCTGACCGTCTTGTGCAATCTTGATGAATCATGCTGACAGAGTGTGTTTAGGGCCGGACTGCGACCAATAGCAACGTGCTCGCCTCAACATTTCGATCTCGCGCTTAGCTTTGGTGCAGAGAAGGCTTTCGACTACCACAACCCCTCGTGCGCCGCTGAGATTCGCGAATACACAGGAAATGAGCTTGCGTTTGCACTCGACTGCGTCTCACAGGCAGACACAACCCAGCTTTGCTATGCTGCTATTGGCCGTGCTGGTGGTCGCTATGTCGCTCTCGAACCGTTCCGCGAGGCGGTGGTACAGACTCGGGCTGGCACAGTCAAGCCGTCATGGTTCATGGGTCCCAGCTTGCTTGGGATGGAAGTTGATATGCACGGCGAATATGCTCGCGAGGCACGCCCGGAAAACCGTATCTTTGGCGCTCGTTCCTTTGTGACGATGCAGAATCTACTTGATCATGGCCTGATCCGCACCCACCCTGCGAAAGTGCTTCCAGGTGCATGGCAAGGCGTCATACAAGGCATCGGCCAGGTCTTCACCGATCCACCATCAGGATGCAAATTAGTATACCCAGTATCGTAGCCTCGATAGCATAGTATCACACTTGGCGTATGGTCATGATATGCCGATTTCGAAACAACTCCTGACTCTCACAAGCGGTGCTCCACTCAAGTGAAAAGTTATCATCGACCCGCAAAGACCTGGCCCTGTCAGGCAGGAGCTCCATAGTTGGCTGGAGGCGCTGAGCTGAGCTTCGTGAGCTTATTTAAAATCAAGATGAGGTCAATCAAAGCATGATTCAACAAGACTGCGTCCACTTGTCACCTGTGGCGAGCTGCCTGTCGAGTTGTTGTCTCCTTCAGTTTTCGGATATACGAAAATGCGAGACGAATCGCACCTTTCAAGCAACTCTTTAGCATGTTTGATACTGTAGACCTTCGCCATGGCCAACAGTCGTCCGCGCAACCAACCACGCTGAGCTTCAGAAATGCCATGAGCGCGGTAAGCAGCCGAGAGCGGCCACACGAGCTGTATAGAGCCACTGATACTGCCGCCTGGGAGTATATTAGGATTGAACCTCGACAATTGAGACAATAGGAGAACTCACTAAGTTTGTCCTGACCAAGCGGCCGCACACATTCCCCAAGGTCGTGTCCCCATTGGTGGAATGGTACGCTGAAGCAGATGCTATCGACCAGACATTGCACTTTATTCCTGGTGATTTGGAAATCAACGTCGTCGTAGTATTCTCTTGGATTCAGCCAAGCGCGGGCGGCATTGATCATGTCACCGCAGAGAATCTGAAGAACACGAGCGTGGTTTCGAAGGGCGGAGACGTCTGCGGATGAATAGGCATGAAGCGGGCCTGGCCACACTTCGAGTTCTTCAACACCATGTCCTGGGAGAGGTTGGGACGATATGGCGGCCGTTTTTGGATACCACTCGAGAGGGATATCTGCCTCCCACTGCACCAGTTTCTGCTGCATAGCAAGTACTGCCTCGAGCAAGGAGTTTATCTCGATGGCGGTCTGGGTGTCCGAGGGTACTTCGCGCGAAAACAACGATGAGCTTCTGTGGAGTGTGCCAGTGATCTCAAGAGTGTATTCAGACAAGAGAGCCTGTGGGGACACATCGTACTCGGCAAAGTCGCTCAGCCAGCCTCGTGGTCCAGGAAAGGCTTCTAGCGGTCTACGAAGTTGGATGGCCTCGATCAGCATCTGATTCTTTACGCTGCGAAACAAAGCGGTCGACTCCGCGTCAGTGAACATGCTCGTCCCTCTTGCTCTGAGAAGTGCTACGGCGCCTCGCATATGCTTGGTCATAGTTTTCACGCACTGGTCAGAGGTGATGGATTCGTATCGGTTGAGGAAGAGCACGGCGATCAAGAGCTCGATGTTTTGAACTTGGGCTGGATCTTGGAGAGCTGCCTTTGTGGCAGAAAGAGCTCTGTCGTGGAATCAGTATACTCCTGTCAAAGCCGGCATATGTCTTCAAAACGCACTGCAGGTACACTCTGTCTGCCTTTGCAGCGAGCAGTGGCTGGCGGTCATACTTGGAGAGTGACCGAATAGATAGAGCATGAACTGCAAGCTTGCATGAAGTGCTCACGTAGGCTCCCTGGAATCGCCGAGCTGCAACGTTGACATATGGCATGGCTCGAGCGTAGTTCTTGAACAAGAGCGTCGTAGCTTGAAGCTCGATTGTTGGTAAAAGCCATGCTTGGGTACGCAAATCAGTGGAAAAGGGGTTGCGACTTGATTGTCCCTTCAGGAGGACGGCAGATGTCTCATCGCGGAAGACCAGGTCATGCTCGGAGCGGTATCCCAGACATTTACGGCCCCGTTTCTCACAGTTCATGCAGAATGGCTTTGTTTGATCGCACTATGGCGTCTGTTAGTGATGGCCGAAAGAGGACCATGTTGCGAGCAATACCTTGACCTTGCGAGTCCTGCAGGTGCCACACCCGCGAGACGGAACGCCGCGGTATACCATCTTGATCTCGGCATTGCTTGCAATACGACTGCTGCATCTTGAGAGGGTGATGTGTGTTCTTGTCTTCCATTTCGCTGCCTAGAAGGATTCCGCTGCTCCTCGTTGTGATAAGCATCCTGATCTTCTTGATCCTTCGTGAAAATCTATTTGTATTCCAGAAAGCGGACGCTTCTCCGATTGGCTGAATCTTGCTTACTTATCAAGAACCGGCAGAACAATGATTTCTCGCCGACCAGCTCCCGTCTTCTTTCTCCCTCGTCACCAACATCACCCTTGATCTCAAATCCTCAATCCTTCCTCCCGAAAAGGGTACCAATTCTGGCTTCATGGCCGTGGCGAGTGTCTATACAGGCATTTCAAAACCCACGCCCATCGTGCAGCGGAGAGTTGCAGGCTTACAGTGTCGTTCCTCATCTCACGAGACGCTCGGAGGACGATCAAGATCCCCGTGCTTATGTTCATGCTCCCGGTTGAGATGGAAAACATGGATCACACAACTTACTTCAGGGTATTCATCACGCACAGTTGGCTCAGACTGATCGACAGCGCATGCTCCTACTGTTATCATCTCGCTCACATGCATGGAGGCTCGCCTTTCAGCTTGTCCGAATATCGGTAGCAAACCTGACGCAGGGGAATGAAGACGGCTAGACTCGGGTTCGTGGAGACACACGCTTCTCCACCCTCAAATTCCATTCTTGATGACGAGATGCAGCTTGTAAAGCTTCTGCTTTGTGCCGATACAAAAGGAGAGGATCTAGCTCGCCAAACGGTCCTTCGTGAGGAAGACGTCCGACCTCAAAGGGCAAAGCGAGGCGTAAGAGCCATTCCCATACTAATTTGCTCAGATCCGCTCTGAGTCCCTTCGGGAAAGTGCTGTGCAACAGTCACCAAGCCTCCGACCACTCCGCATGCGGCGCTGTTCCTGTCAGAATCACAATGCGGCGGATGCTGCTGACCTGGCCTTGTTTGATCGCCAGGTCAGCTTGCTCAGTATCTTGCGTACTGGAAAGCATTGAAAGTGCCGCGTGAGTGTATCGAACCAGCACAATAATAATGCTTGCGATTGAATGACACGGCCAAGCCACTCAAAGCACGTTTGTCAGATTGGACTTACAGATTGTTTTTGAACATCATCTAGCGATGAGAACGGTGATCATCCGATGACAAGCAGGAACATTGAGCGGTCACTTGGAGAGAAGTGCCGTAGGACAGGCGACTTTCTAGCTTTTGCTACATGGTTGAAGTGCAAGAGTATTTGCAGCCGTAAGTCAAACGACTTCCTTCAAGCAGGTTGTTGTAGACATTCTTTTGATACTATTGATCTGACCTTCCTCCGTGAACTATGTTCTACGTAAGATGATAAGATCACAGGCGACTCAGAAAGGCGAGAGTGCGACGAGAAATCCATTGAACAGGCCTGTCGGGTGATGTGGCGGTACGCGCTTGGACTTGGATCTATCACATTTCTCCCCACCCATCGTTGCACAATCACGATATTCCGTAATCGCCTCCAATCGGGTGGTCGTCGGTGTACACCAACGATGGCTACAAGGCGGTAACATATTTTCCAACTTCCATCGCAAATCAAACTGACGTTTGGGGGTGGCCCAGTGGGCGGCCGGCCTCCAAGCTATTGAGGGAGCTGTGTGTACCAGTACTCGTGCCCTTTGGGCGGGGAAAACCACAACAGTGAGCAGGGTTGTCCAGCCTAATATAGGTGGTCTGTTGACACGTTCGCAGACAAAATGTAATGCCCCAGTCTGATTGCATCCATATCACTGTGAGTTGGTGTCCCATGTCCTGAGAGCCCCCGCTAAAGCCCAGGAAAGTTGAGACACCAGAGGCGGTGGTATTGGATGCAATCAGACTAGTAGACCCCTAGTAGGAATACTGTTTGCTCCGTGAGAGTCAGATTTCTTTCGTCTTTTTGCTCTGCAGAGGTTCTGTCGTCCTCTATTTACTTTTAGCCGTATAGAAGGCTTTCAATGTCAGATATCCGACAAACCCATGGCAGACACAAGTTTGCTACCATCTACTATGTCGAGATGGATCTGAAGTGCGACAGGTGTTCTTTTGATCTCACCCACAAAAAGGCACTTGCGGATCTCGCAGCATTCTTCTCTTTTATCTAGAGTTATACCGTAGACCTGTCTCAGGATCCTCGGTGCTTGAGACTACATACTCGCTCTCTTCTACCGCCTTCTCGATATTACCGGCAACTTCGCGACTCTCTTTCTCCCCCTTCTCACGAATTAAGTAATTTAAGTGCTATAAGTAATGCTGAGTTCTAGCTATCTAGATATCCTCGCCATCCCTTAAAGCGTCTAAAGTCTCCTAATGAGCAACTTTAATATACGATTTAACATCCTAGCTACTAGTACTCAGAATTGCAAGCGCTTCTTAAGCTTCCGTATCCTTACTACATACGTAGTAGATGTAATAGTCCTCTTACTCGGAAGCCTCTAGTAATATGCCTATATAGATTATGTACTAGATGCGATTGTAACGGTTGTACTTTATAATCTAGTAGGCCGGTGCATTAGTAGGTGACTTGAACGAGCTACAGATACAGCCTAAGGAGGACTAAGAGTTGCTAGCTAACATGCTTGTTACGTAGTCGAAAGTTAAGACACATAGCCGAAAGCTTTATGTTTAGCTTATAAGAAAGGTGTTTTCTAAAAGCTACTAGACACACCTTGCTAGAAGACTCACGGATCGACGAGAATTGACCCGTAATAGCTAGAATGCTTAATGCGAGAGGTCATTTGCTTAAATCGCTACTAATAAGGATAGCAGAATCTGGATTTTCCACTCTTCTTCACGACTCTCTTTCATTCTGATCTCGTTCATTTCAGTCTCAGAGCTTTCAATAGCAAATTAAAACATCTAGTAGAACACCTTTTCGAGGTACAGTCTAGCCCGAAGAACCTCGCCGAGCATCTCCAAGAGCATAAATCTGGAACAAACTACTGCTTTGTAGGACAGGAGCATCAGTAACATCGCACAACGCCGCTCTTATGATTCAGAGATCGTTTGGCTGCTCCGACGACCACCGTCCCCATCGTGTTGCCCTGTTCATCTCCAACTTCTCAGCTTCAAGCATGGTATTCGTTACCAAACTTGTAACCTCCCCAAATGTCACTCAGCCATTTGGCAATCTCCGTGAAAAGCTGGGTATCAGCACCAACAGATGTGTGTTCGCCAGAACCTAGAGCGGTTGGAAACTCATGGAAAGTCGTCAGATTCTTCCCATTGGGACGATCTGTCACAAACGCCTGGTAAGCAATGTTGGCCTGGTTGCCAGTGGATGTATCGTCCTGAACCTTTCGTTTAGCAGATGTGGTAATCGTAAATTTGGAAAAAGATAGCATACCTGTCCCTTGGCAACGAACACGGGGCGATGGCCAATCGCCGCAACGTCTTCTTTAGTCAAGACGATTCTGCCCAGTCTCGTGAACCAATCGAATGGAGAAGTGGTGTCGAACGCATACAAACTCTGCTGGAAGATCCACCGAGTCTGTATCGGGAGTGAGGTGTTGGTAACGAGGTCTGTGATGATTTCGTTGAATTCCTCAACTTTGCTGCTATTGAACAAAGCAGTAATGGAAACCCCTAAGGCTTCTTCCAGAACTTGTTGCGTACTCGACAGACCATCAAGGCAGATGACTGCAGAGATCCGGGGTTCTTTGGCTGCAGCAACGGGAGCTAGAGTCCCACCGAAAGAATCGCCCAAGAGGACGATTTTCCCAGTGTCGACATCGGTACGGTTGTACAGTAGATCTACAACGGGGGAAACGGCGGTGGACCAGTCAGGTATGAAGCCGATATTCTGATAACGCCGAGGTGAGGGTTGTCCTGGCCCTTCGTAAACCACACAGTTCATTCCTCGGGCGAGGACCTGTACACAGAGCGAATGATAAGATTCCTGCTGCGAACCATCATAGCCGCTGGTCATAATGATAGTCGGCAGCTTCTCGTAGCGGTCTTGCTGAGCTTTGAAGAAATAACCTGGTATGTCGTATGAGCCAATGCTAGAGTTGCGGGCTTTGACAGTGAACTGCTCTCCAGGGACAGGCTTGAGAAGGGCAATCGCTTTGTTGAAGTCGGCAATTTGCTGATCCCAGAGGCTCACAAGACGTGGGTCGGACTGATTTCCAATCAAAAAGAATGCGGCACCGCGATAGTAGGTCGCTGCGTGGAAGAAGTTCTCACGAGCTCCGGTGGGATCAACAGCTGGATCAACACTCTCGGCGAGGGTGTGAATGGCCTGTGCAACAGGATAGAAAGCATTGTAGGTGCTCTCCTCGTTATTTGGGATGTACTGAGTGGCAATACGTAAGACTTCTCCGGTGTTGGCTCCGCCGCTATTAGCCAGGCCAAGAACTTCTTCCAGATAGAAGGCTTGCTCGGTATCTGGAGAAAGTTGAAAGATTGGTTGATTAATGGGATCGTACACAGAGGAGTTCTGGGCAGCGCTTGTTGAGATCATCTGTGCGTTGTTAGCACTGATTGTACAAAGATCAGAAAAGCATCACTCACGGTAAATGTACTGAGGCCCAGTACGGCAAGAGCATCTCGAACGAGTCTCATGTTGGGTTGTCAAAGAGTTGCAATGGTTCGAAAGGGGAGATGGTTAATGTAAATTGATTGAGATGGTAGTAGATGTGAGACTCAACACAAGAGTGTACATATCTCTATACTTATATGTTTGAGACAGAGGAGGCAGTCGAAAGTCCTCATTCCATCGAAGGACGCTGCTCGCAACCGATACCATTTTCGATTTTAGACGGCAGCATGTGCCTGGAAGTCTTGACGAGTAGAGACGTAGCCCGAGAGTCAATTCCACAAGACTGGAGTCTACATCCAGCAAGCTTTTGCGAAGAATTCGCTAAACACAGCCCTTGGCGGGCGAATACCTGGAAGGATTTGCGAGCTGAGATAATTGCCCAATTGGGTAAGATTTGCGAGATGCGCCCTGCGCCACTGTATCGGGGCTCCAGGCTGCAGTATTTTTGTCCACTTGGCCTCAGGTGCTTTGAAGATTGCCTTATGCCGGCTCCACCTGTAATCCAGTTCGATCGAACAGCTTGCTAGTAAATGCGAGCACATTCATCAGCTGAGGCCATAGAGTTTGACTAATGACTAACTTTGATTTTTCAAGTGAAATCAAAGTCATACCTGAATAGTCAATATAGTCAACTAGTCAAGTCAGTAATCATACAAAGGTGCTATCATCCTTACTATTACTCTCCGCCGCCGCTTTAACCTCCGCCGTCTATATAGGGGGGGTCTCCTCTACTATCGCCGCCGCTACTAATACCGGTATAAACTTCCGCCGGTACTAGTCCTTTAATAGCTTAGTTGTAGTGATTATACTACTACGTAGCTATAAACGTAACTAGTCGATTATACGCCGAGAACTACTAAAGGTACGCTTACTTTTAGCACTTATTATAAAGGCTAAGAGTATATTAATAGTAAGTTATAATAGGGCTAGATACGTCGTTCGTATTAGAGGTTATAACTACTACTCGATAGGCGACATCTTAACGGTACGTTGTTTACCCTTTTTATCCTTAATAGTAACCTTTAGTAGTACGATCGTTAGTACGTAAATAAACGCCTCTAAATCATCGCTATTGTCGTTAATAGCGCTATACTTAGCCTACTACTTTTTAAACGCTATTAAAGGTAGTTTGTTAGTATTGTTAGTAGGTATAACTAGCTATTACGAACGGTAGGTACGCTAGAGCGAACGTACGCGTACGAGGGCGCTAGTATACTAACTTAACTTATCGCCCTTCTAGCGTGCTTTTAGCTACTTTATACGCCTCTTAGGATAGAGGAATATAGTAGCTATATAGGCTCTAGAAACGTTAAGTAGGTCGT